>DVRK01000010.1:0-12699 GCA_018232445.1 Muschampia musta
AGTTCTGAAAAGAACTAATTTGACAACTTGTTTAGTTCTGAAAAGAACTGTAATTTGACGTCTCGTTTAGCTCTGAGAAGAGCTGTTGTTAATTCAGCTAGCTTCGTGATCGCCGATCTTCGTCGGATACAGTGCAGTGTTACACTCGGAGATTGAGAAGACTCGACGACACGTACGCTTCTTCTGCCGGCGCCATCCAAATGAACGAGCCTCGCGCTATATTTATACGGTCGCCTTGTCCTGTAGATCAGCGAGCAACGCGGGAGCACACACATGAGGCGTGGCCGCGCGGCACGAGCCACCAGGAACACGGAGCGCAGACTATTGTCTCATTCAACCTTTGTGTTTTTTTATTGGTTTATTTTTACTGTTAACATAAGGTGCATACATAATGGACCATGGCTATTTTAATATTACAAAATAGTAACTAACATAAAGCTGGTTCTAAAACCTATGTACATATGAGGTAACTGAATACTGCCAATGCTCCTTTTCTGCCTCGTTCTATCAGATTCTGACATGTTGCTTGTTGAAAATTGTTTCCAATGTTTTTAAGTTTGCCGAAAGAGGTACCACCGTGAAGCAAGTATTGTGTATGTGGATGCGGGAGACACTTGTCTAAGACGTACATCTCAGTCCTCATGAGTAGCAGTACATCCACGATAGATAGGATAGACTTCGCCCCTATTTGAGGTTGGACGGGTGTGTCCATGGGTTGTAGTGATGATATGCTTGTTTGCTACTTACAAAACATTATCTAACTAAAAATCAAACCCGACTTCAAACCAAAAAGCAAAAAATAATCAATTCGTTACAGATTTCAGGAACTGATCTACTTCGGAGTCGTGCCCCGACTATGCGAGAGTCAATAAAGTCTAAGAGCCGTCTCTATAGTATGTACGGGGCACGCTCCAAAGTAGATAAATTCCTGAAATGTGTAACATATAATTATTTCTTGCTTTTTGGTTTCAAGTCAGTTTTGATTTTTACTTAAAATAATTTTCATTTCACAGTTTTTAGCTTTAGACTTAGACCAAGATTATAACTGAAAAGAATGATTAATTGCCTAAGGCAAGCGACCTCATGTGGCTAATATTATCATAATATTTCAATCAATGCTCAAATTATACATAATATTTAGTACACTAAGCAGTTGAAGCGAGCGTAGCCCCGCTGGCTGTGTAGATCGCAAACGATCTCACAAGTTAAGCAACGTCGGGCGCGGTCAGTACTCGGATGGGTGACCGCTAGTGGCAGATTTCTTGTGCACTTCTGTGCTTCGAACGGCACGTTAAGCGCGGTCCCGGTTGTTGGGCGGTTTGACAACATCCGACACGGGTTGGCCACTAACCCGTTGGTTGGTAACTAATCCGCATTGGAGCAGCGTGGTGTAGTATGCTCCAGACCTTCCCCGGTTATGGGGAGAGACCAAAGCCCAACAGTGGGCCATTAAAAGGGTTGCAGACAAGCAGCTGACATTGGCTATTATCGTTCAATAGTAATCGTTTCAACTTCACCAATTCTTAATGGAGCAGTGTGGCTGAGCGCACTCTAGGTTTTGCCTTTTCCATTTACTTACTTGCGTTCGCGTTAACATTAGTTATTATCATTAAATAGCAATCGTTTGGATCCTCACCAAAACGTAGTGGAGCAGCGTGGCTGGGCATGGCTATACCTTCCTCACTTAGGTACCTTTCTCGGTTCGCGTAAGCATTAGTCATCGTTTAATAGCTATCATCTGAAACTTCATCAATCCATAATGGAGCAGTGTGGCCGAACATGGTCTTGGCTTATCCATCCCTACTTACATACCAAAAGAAAATGGCCCATGCTTGTTCCACAATACAATTATTATAAAAACATAGTTAGCAAATCGATGGATTCGAACCTGAATGCACCAAAATAAGGTGGCGATCGAAATTCCTAATCACTAAGGCATCATGGCCTACTGACTATTGATAGTAACAAATTTCTTTAATCACAATTCGATTTCGATCACCCATTACGGAATTCCGTAGATCACGTTCAGGTCCCATCATCGGGTCGAGACATGGTCGGTAGTACTATCTATGGTACTGCAAAAAAGCACCTATTAGTTACAATATTCTTCAATTACAACAGTTTTACTGCTAGCCATTTATGTGTTCCGTGCTGTATCTCCGAATTCCAAGGTCAAGCCGTCAAAATATTTTTATTGGACCCAACAGTAAGCATTTCTTTCAAGATGAAAAAAAAATTTCCAAATCGGTTAAGAATTGACGGAGTTATGTTGGTACAAACATACATAAAAAAGCAACACAGACGAATTGTATACCTCCTCCTTTTTGAAGTCGGTAATAAATTCTAGAAAACTATTCAAAATACTACATAGACATAAAAACAAAGTTTGCAAATAGATGGATTCGAGCCTTGATCCACTGAAATGAGATGTCAGTTGTAATTTCTAACCAATAAGTCTGTATTTTACTCACAGCTTAAGGAGGGAAAGCGTAGACCTGGAGGCCAATACCTTAGGTACAAAGATGTCATAAAGCGACATCTGCTTGCCAGCAATATCCCCTTGGATTCTTGGGAAGTGCTCGCCAAACAAAGACTAGAGTTGCGCAAAACAGTTAATAAGGCTTCTACCATCTTTGAGCGAAACCGCTTGGAAAACATTGACGCCAATCGCCTTATTAAAAAGACTCGCCCCAAACCCACCTATTGCTACACATACAATTTAAGAGGCCAGTTGCACTGTCATCCCTGCAACAGGACTTTTAAAACCAAGTTTGGTTTTTCCAGTCACCTGCGCTCGAAACACTAGCCAGATTCGCCATTGACGGATTACGTCAAGGAGGACATCATCTAACCACTAAGGTAATTGGGGAAGTTCTGTTTCAGCTATTAAGGGTGGATGCGGGAGACAGTTGTCGACAAATGCCTTTCTCGCATCTGACGAATTTTATATGACGTAACGGATAGCTTTAACGCGTAATAGGCTAAGTAGGTAGATACGAAATTACAACTTAATAAAACTGACAATTGTTCTAATACATACACATGGCTCACCTCTGAATTGGTCCAGCGGGGGCTGTTCCCCCAGTATTGGCCCGCGGAGTCGGTTTCTCCGTTCCTATTAAGGCCTACGGGGCTGTTCCCTGAGCAGTGGCCTCCAACCTCCCCTATAGCCACCCCATGCCTCGCAATACTGATCTGATTCTTATACTGGTTATCAACTAATACTGGTCAAGAACTGAATCTGGTCTGATCTGATCACTGCTCGCAAGCAGCCTGGCTTAGCAATCACACACACAATATACACAACATAGTAATAAAGTGATAAATATAAGGCAAACAGTGAAGTGTAAAATCACTCACCAGTGGCACCTCTGTGCTTCACACTGCGCCGGTCGGAGAGCAAGTGAGCTCTCGCCGCGCACTCGCACCTCCTCTCTTTTCACAACCGGTTCTACTTATGATCATTTTTACCTAGGTACCTACATTCTCATTTTACATCAATATTTCCATCTACCCACATTCTAATTCACATCAATATTTTTACCTACTTACATTCGCTTTCGCGACACTCCACACGCCAAGAAATTAAAACATTTTGAATTTACAATACATTTTATTTGGATATCTACAATAATTAGTTATGATTAAAATAATTATTCATCAGCTGTGATGTCTATTCCCTCTCTTTCTGCCGTGTTCTTATAGAGGATATTCTACGGGGACGTGTAGCGTTTCGCTAAGTACTGTTGGAGCTGGGATCACTTGGTCTGGTTCACTCGATTCCGCAGAATCATGATCGCGCTTGGGTTAGTGTGGGTACCGTACTATCGTCTATCTCGAGTGGGTAGAGATGTGCTATACAACGTGTCAGTATCTCTCCGGTTGGTAACTTAGCTTTGGCTACTCGGACTTGCCCAATCTCACTACTAACTCTTCTATTTTGCCAACCATTCAGTGCGCCCTATTTGTAGTCTGATTTTAGCTGGACTGTTTCCAGCTGCTTACTGGTCTTACTTATTAACTACAACGCGGAGCTGATGATGTCTGTCACCCCTTTCTCGGAGGCTGGTAAGATACTGATTGCAAAACATCTTGCTAAACTCATGTAAAATGACTTGGCCTCGATTCCAACCCTCTATTAAGTTGGTTTTAGCTGGTGGTAGCTGGCTCAATATGGTCAAGATTTGATGCCTCTGTTGTTACCGGTCCACCAACTCGTAAAAAATCTATCGGACATAATACATGTTCAAGTTCTGCGCCTACAGTCGTCAAAGGTCTAGTATTAACAACGCTTTCTACTTCTTTGATGATGGTGCATAACTGATTTTGATTTACAAAATGCTTGTCTAAAGTTCTTTTTAGGCAATGTTTTACTAGCCCAATCAAACGCTCATAGAAACCGCCGAACCAAGGTGCTAATTCTGGAATGAATTTCCACCGGATGTTATTAGTGATGCAGTAGTTGGACGTTAAAACTTCAGCGGTAAGTTTAAACTGCAGAGCGTTATCTGATATTATAACTTTGGGCAAGCCTCTAGCCGCCACGAACCTCCTAATAGCCAGTACACATTCTTCAGCCGATAAATCTTTGACGACTTCCATATGAATCGCTCTTATTGACAAACATGTAAAAAGTGCAACCCAACGCTTTTCGTGTGTTCCTTCATTCACTACAAGAGGACCGAAATAGTCGAGTCCTGCAAATGTAAATGGTACACTAAGTGTAACTCTCTCTTTTGGTAAGTCTGGTATCTCTGGTAGCTTGAAAGAACCGCCTCCGTATTTTACACATTGTGGACATTTCCTGAGAATACTCTGCACTATCGATCTACCATGTGGCACCCAGAACTTTCGTCTCAGTAAAGATAAGGTATGAGATACGCCTACATGGTAGTTTTTTACGTGTAGTTCCATTATAGTTTTATACGTAAACTCAGAATGCTTCGGTAGTAAAATTGGCTCTTTTTGATCGCTAATTAAATTAGAATATTTAAATCTTCCTCTACATCTTAAAACTCCTTTATCATCCTTATACAATTTTAGTGATCTAGTTAAATCCGTAATAGTACCCTCAATTTCTTTTACAAAATGTTGTTTTTGAATATCTATTATTTCTTGTGTTATTTTGTCAATTATTTCATCTGATCTTTCATTACTTTTATTTGTCAATGCTTGTTTAGTATCATTTATCAACGAACTGTTAATTGTAATCATATTCGCAAGACCCTCCCCGGCCGAAGAACTAATGTCTGCTTGAACTTTATCTATGGGCCATTGCGTTGCACTACGACTCAGAAAATCTGGACCTTTGAGCCATCTATCAAATGAATCTGCCCGTTCTGATCTAGTTCCTACGTCAGCAGGATTAAATTGGGTCGGTACAAATCGCAGTTTTATATCTTTGTTATCTTTAATCTCAGCAATCCTACGCGCATAAAAGGTCGGAGTAGTTTACCAATCCAAAACAATCCTTCTATTTATCCATAATTATTGCAACTTTAGCTCTAAACGTAAATATTTAGTGACATACTTAAAAAGTCTACAACCTATTAGCACGTCAAGTAATACTAATCAAGGGATCTGTAATTTGTCTTTGTCCTTGAAGCGAACTAATCTAGACTTGCCAATAATAAAATTGACAATATTATTAGTGCCCAAAGAACTGCGCAAATATGCTACTGCCACGTAAGCTTCAGAAGAAGAATCAGTAAAGCAATATAATTTATACTGAACAGGTATCTTTATTTACATTAAATGAATTAAGACCTCTTGAAAAATATCTTTTGACCCGAATCTCTTTCAAATTACTGAGCTTAGAACTACGCCATTCAGAAACTAATTCGTTACTCATCTGTTCGTTCGATTTAATCTTATCTTTCCATAGCTTATCAATTTATAGTTTTAACGGCAACAAAATTGGCACAGCTAAACCACAAGGATCGTAAATTGTAGCAAGAACTCTCTAAACTTCACGTTTCGTTTTAACTGTGTCAAACTTAACGTCATCAAGACTATCCTTAAGATAAATAAGATCACAATAGTTGTCTCAAATTATTCCTAACACTAACTAGTTTATCAACATGAGTACGTAACTTATTCGGTACCTATATTAACATTAAATTTTTGCTTTTTGAATTCAATTCTCGTAAATTCATGGAAAGGTGGTTGAATGATTCTTTAGCAGTTTTATACATCATAATACCTTCAAGAACAGATTTAGCTCCTGTAACTGTATTGCCTACATATAATTATATTGTTTCATGAGGACATTATTAGAATTTACTAGGGAGATGTGGTTGTGATTTAGTCCAGGGCCATTTTATATGATATATTCTCTCCCTATATAAAATTGTCTCATTGAAATGTTTTAGTTTCTCCTCATCACGATTATAATTTGGTGAATCAGTTAAACCTATAGATTCTAAATTTCAAAGTATCATTTAGTTTTAAAGGTAGATGAGGTTCATTATAATATTGATTATCAATTATGACGTTAGACAGAAAATAAGTACCATTAACTGACCTGAATCATTGTGACTGTTGCCTAATCTGTCTGGAAGTATAAGCCGAAATCTGAATCAATTAAGTAAGTATAAATTTTTACTAATTAAAATTTTACCATCTGCCACAAAAGAATGATAATAATCGTTAACCAATCAAATGTCCACCTTATCCTCGCACGAACCATCATCAGCTAATGTTCTAAATTTTTTTTATCATTATTTATTGTAGTTGGGCATGGAGTTTGAATACTATTAGAAATGTGCGGTACTACGTTAGCAAAAATGATTCGATTTCAATCTGTCCATGTACCTAATAATAAACTTAAAAATGGGACTCAGAATTTGATGGGAAGTTTTTTACAAATTTAAATATTGACAAATTAGATTTTTCTATTGTAAATAACTTTAAATAATTCGCGGCAGCTTTGGCAACATAAGACCTCTGACTTCCACAGTCAAGAAGTACTCTGCATCGTAGCGATACAGATAACTTATCTAGACATCTAATCTTTACTATACGAGTTTGCAATAAAGTTGTACCAACATCCCCTAACAATAATAAATTAATGAATTAATTATTGGATAAATCAAATTATTTAATCATTCAAAGAATCCAAAGAATTCCCAGGCTGTGAAAATTTTGTAGGACATAAAGCTCTATTGTGAAACCCAAATTTATTGCAATGTCTACACTTACGCTTGGAATGACAACTCTTTGCTGTATGCCCTTCTCTAAAACAGTTATAACAACGATTACCTAATTTATTCTTACGATCTCTAACATTAGTATATACGGTACATTCATCGTTAAAATGATTATCTCTACAAAACACACATTTGATAAACTTCTTAATAGGTGGCTCATCGGAAGGATTTTGATTATTGTGCGAACGCTTCTGAGAATAATTTGGCTCAATAACTGTTCTCTTATCTACTTTAACGTTACTTCTAAATTCAGAGAACCGTCCTTTCTTGAAATTTTTAACTTCATCAGATTTCACATGTAAAGATCCTAATGTAAAATTGTCTGTCGTAGCTTTACTATTGGTACCTAACGTATCTTCATCATTACTTTCTGTTAATTTTCGTTTCAATCTAGTAGACGTTTCCCTGGCTGATATAATATATTCCAAATATTTTCTAATAGAATCTATAGATTCGTCTTCACCGGTTAATTTCATTTTGAGCTCATAAATTAAATCTTCAGGAAACTTTTCTATGATCATAACTCTAAGGTGATTGTGGTTGACATCTTCCCCTAGAGAACTTAATACCCGTAAATGCCGTTCAATTTCATTAAAAACCTGTCTACATTCCTTAACTTGATTAGAAGACGCGGCTTTAATTCTGTATAAAGCTACGTAATGTGCATCAATAATAGCGCTGGGTTTGCCGTATCTTTCCTTCAGAGTATTTACAGCTATACGATAATTCTTGTTAGTAGTATCTAATCCATCAATAGCCTGTTTGGCATCGCCTTCAAGAACCGACTGAAGATACAGTAGCTTATCTACATCACTAATATTCCTATTATCGATGTTTGAAGCAAACTGATCCCAAAATTGATACCATTTGAGAATATTCCCGTCGAACTTAGCCAACTCCATACTAGGTAATTTACTGGTTATGTTAATATTTTCGTTGTTACTTGGAACCAATTGTGTACTGCGCTCACGTTGTTTGACACGAAAGTCAATCTCAGTTATAAGGTCCTCGGCTAGGATCTGAGTGGAAGTATACTGACTAATTTGATCCACGTCAGCATCATTGGACGACTGACAATAATTCTGTATTTCCGGAACAAGTCGTAAGTTAGCTGATTTTAACTGAGATGCAATCAATTCTAATTCATTCAAATCATAATTAACGTTATCATCAGTAAACCTTACCAAGGCACACTGAGCTGATTTAATATAGGTCAGCACTGACTCATGAATGATCTTTAAACGGGCTCTTAATACAATCTCCATTATGTACGGTTCCCACAAAAACTAACCACCCGAATCCAATAGACTTGTTACCAAAATCTAAAACAAAATTATTTTTTTTGATATAGTATATTCCAAACGCACTAATTAACTTAAAAAAAATCACCTAAATAAATTTAATATAAAGTAAAATGATTTTTAACTGTCTAAAGATCATAATACCTATTTTATACAAAAACTTTTATATTTAATTGCATTACACATAATATAACATCTGTGAGGTAATCAACTACCTATTGTATTAGGTTTATAACCATCCATAAATCTCGAGTTAAAATATTTAATTAATTCTTATATATTTAAATGAATTATAATTAATAAACGTGTTGCTAGGCATGATGGTGCAAATTGTAATCACTAAAATTAATTAGTCATGTTACTTAGAAGTCGTAAAAAAAATGCATTTCGAATGACAATAGCCGAATAATGGTAAGGCGCGCCACCGCGGCGCCGGCTCCGTTCGAACAAAACAAAATTCCTAGAAATAATTCCTAATAAAGCGAAACCATACAAAAAGTAGGTCAACAATAATACAAAATAAAAATTCTTTCAAATTTCTTTTAAATAGTTCACAACTTTTTACATACTACCTACACTGCAAGTATTATATTGAATCATCATTAAGTTTGATTGCTTATGATTCGAATTGTTATAATATGAGTTACATTATCTACTAAGAGACTGCATACCGCAAATGGCATGTGCCACTGAATAATAAACTCGGAACTACTTTCCGTGAAAAAACGAATATTATGATTTTTGAACATGATGTAGGTATTTAGGTAACATTTATAACTTTACTTTGCACTTTAGATCCCAGCATCTCCACCATGTCGACAAATGCCTTTCTCGCATCTGACGATATCTTATATGACGTAACGAATAGCTTTAACGCGTAATAGGCTAAGTAGGTATGTACCAAATTACAACTTAGTAAAACTGATAATTGCTCTAATACACTTGACTGACACGGAGCACACGCGTTCTCCTCTGAATTGGTCCAGCGGGGGCTGTTCCCCATAATGACCCGCAGAGGCTGTTCCTCCGGCTATGGTTCACGAGGGCTGTTCCCCCAGTAGTGGCCCGCGGAGGCTGTTCCTCCGGCTATTAAGGCCTACGGGGCTGTTCCCCGAGCAGTGGCCCGCGGAGGCTGTTCCTCCGGCTATTAAGGCCTACGGGGCTGTTCCCCGAGCAGTGGCCTCCAACCTCCCCTATAGCCACCCCATGCCTCGCAATACTGATCTGATTCTTATACTGGTCATCAACTTATACTGATCAAGAACTGAATGTGGTCTGATCTAATCACTGCTCGCAAGCAGCGCGGCCCACCGGCTACACACACACAATATTCTCAAAATAGTAAAGTGATAATATAAAACAAAGAGTGATGTATATAAATCACTTACCAGTTACACCTCTATACTTCACGCCGGTCGGAGAGCAAGTGAGCCCTCCCTGCGCACTCGCACCTCCCTTCCTTTCACAGCCTGCTCTAGTTAACATCATTTTTACCTAGGTACCTACATTCGCATTCACATCAATATTTCTACCTACCTACATTCCAATTCACATCAATATTTTTACCTACTTACTTTCGCTTTCGCGACATATGGTGAACATACATAAAAAACATACAGCCAAACATAATACCTCTTCCTTTTTTAGGTTGGTAAAATAGTTTTATACCAACTTCAAAAAGGAAAGTTACATTGAAACTCAACAAAAGTCAGGAAGAATTTGATTTTACCCTATTTACTTTTGATATTGCTAGGGGCCATTGAATGTCAGCTGTCTTGAATGGTCCATTCTTGTCATGATCCAGGATAGTGAAGTTAAATACAACAAAAGGAAAGGACAAAAGTTTCAAATGATTCATTAACTCTATAGTTTTTTTATATGTAATTTATTTTTCAAACTAGTTCAAAAAGCCATAAATTTGAAATTTGTCATGATTGTTCATAAAAATTAAAAAAAGGCAGAGTGTTTACAATGTTATGTAGAATGACATAACATTTACAATAGACACCCTAGGTGTACTATTTGTGGTAGAAAAAATTCTAGTCAGTGACATTTTTATATTTCAATGCATTTTTTAAATAATATTTTATTAATGATTCTATTGAAAATTAAGTAACTTAAATGAACTTTATATCTTGCAATACTAGATAAATGTGCATACATTCTATATTAAGCAGGAATATCTGCTATAGTATGTTTAAGCTAACAAGCTAGTACTGAGAAACTGTGTTTATTGTCGATTGGCTGACAAAAACACATTTTATTACGCTTAGGCTGTATTCACAATACACATCTTTTTTAGTCTCTACATACAACCTGTGCTGTTTGGACGTTCATCCTACATCTACTGCAATAGATTGTGACCTGACATGTAATTTGGACTGCTTCTTCTTTTACTGTGTGACTTGGCCTGTCTATTGGTTTCAGAAATTGTTTGCATTATTAACCATTGGGCATGTGTATTATAGTGTGTTAATTCTTTTTTTATTTTACTGAATTATTTTATACTTTAAACAATATAGATTTAGTAATATTATGTACTTAAATTATATGATTTAAAGTTGTACTGAAATTTAATAAGTGGCACAATGTGAATGTACCTCATGTCTCTAAGCAGTTTGTTGATGCCCGTAAGGAATTTGGTGTTGTATATGAAGCATTGCATCCTGTCTAAGTGTATAGCAAGATTATCTGTCCCAAGAAGAAAATCATATGAAAAAAGTAAAATAAAAGGAATAACCTGACTGGAATCTGGATTTTCCAATTCTGGTTCTTACCATTAAACTGCCTTGAATATTTGTTTACTCATATGTATATAATAGTACTACTATAAAATAATCAGATATATTCCTTTCTAGATTAAGCTTTTGTTTGCTGAATTGTTCGGTGATGACAGTGATGAAGAAGAACTGATGTCACCACTAAATGAAACACCAGAATTTGTCTTGAGTTGCAAAGAGCGAATAGCCCCATGGGTAGTGAAAATGCTGACACCTTATTACATAAAAGGACGCATTAAAGGAAAAATGTTATTTAAAGCATTGGCAAAACACCTCATAAGGTTAATATACCAATGTAGTCAGTATCCTGGTATGTATTTTTTACTCATATATTTTTGACACTTTTTTATAAATAAGTTGGAAGAGTTTATTAGTTCGACTGGGAAAGAACCACCACCACACTATCACAACCCACCATAAGCCAAGTCATGTGTAAAGTTCTTGTGTTTCAGTTGAAGACGGTGGATGCCAGAGACAATTTATTTGAGGCAACCATCTCAGTTACTATCTCAGATAAGAATTTCCTCCTATTTGAAGAAAAATAAGAAATCAAAGAGACCTATCACGTTTGCTTATAAATTATTCTATCTTTTCATTGGCCTTTAGACTCTTTCATGTCTACTGAAGATTTAGGATGAGATAAACATAAGAACTATTACTACTGGCTCTAAATAGCTACTTGCTGCTACCTGTAAAATTTATTTATTTCAATAACTTTTTTTTTTTCAGAGGAATACGAAGTGCACAGTTTTGTGTCAGATTTTTTGAAATCTCACAAAGTAATTCGGTGTGAGGCTGACTTTAAAGAATTTAAAATTTGGAATATTTAAAGTTATGATTTGTTACAATTTTTTGTAATGAGATACTTTCATAGGTAAGAATTATAAACTTGAGCCTTTTAATAATATTTAGGTATCTACAATTAAGTCGTTAAAAACTGTAGTTATTAAGGTGGTTACTACTTTATGGGTCATATCAATAAAAAACTGAGATAATTGTAAAAAAGTTATTTTAAAAAAAATATTTTATACTTATTCATTGAGATAATCCCAAAAAAGTTTTCAAAAAACCTATTCCTATATTTTTGTCAATTATCAAACGCTCATTAAATGGAAAATGTACAAAAAACAGTAAAAATGTACATTTATTGAAAGGTCTTAAAGAAGTATAATTAATCCAAGTACTAACAAAATCCAGAAACCGCTTAGTTAAATTTGAACTCTGAGGCTAATGGGATGTGATTTTTCATACCAAATAGGGCAGGTCCGAATGAGATGTGTTTTTATTTGAAAACAAGTGCAGCAAATAGCATATTACACAAATCTTTGTGGTTTCTTGATGCTATTTATTTCCTGATTGCTTATAAAAATATTGAATGATAAATAAAAAAAAGCAGTTGATAACATAGAT
>DVRK01000011.1:0-12418 GCA_018232445.1 Muschampia musta
GTTATGCTACTTTTTATCAAAGTACGATATGTTAGGAGGACAATGATTATGTCCAAGCTGTAATTTTGTAACAAAAGGTCGGTCTCCACTATCCAATGTAGTAACATTAGCTTTGCAGCCTTTCATATGATGGCTAGAGCAAGTCCAGTATGCTCCGTAAGATCTCTTATTTCTCCAAGAATATGTGTACCCCTTGTAAAACAATAGGCCACGGCCAGATTTGGAAGTTTGTCGAGAACGTATGAAGATAGCGTCTGTAAAAAGCAGAATTAACTTTGAATTGCAACATGATTAGTTAAAGCAAGTATTGAGTTGAAAAAAAAGTAAAAAAAGAAAAATTGCAAGCACGTGAAAATTTTAGAATAAGCTATTAAAAATTATAATTTAGTTGCTGTTAGCTTCAACGTCACCAATAATATTAGTTGTGAACTGACTATGTAGGAATGTAATACTTCTCTTACTCCTGACATTACAGTTGAACAATCTATGTTAAAAGTAAAACTCAGAGGTCGATTTGAACTATAACTAGTTAAACTGTTTTTTAATATACCACAAACCATTAAACGCTTACAAATAAATAAGTCTGCTATAAACAGCAGGAGGACCTTACAATTAAATATGTTATAAATAAAAATCCTAATAAATAGATAATCCATAATATTTATTTAACAAAACCACTTCTAAATATGATACACATTTAAGTTAACATAAAAGTCTTTCAATTTCTATAATATCCTGAGTCTCAATTAACATCCTATTATATTAAATTTAACATTTACTATGGTAAAATTAAACATAAAGCCATGCTTTATTGATTGTTTAGTGAAAATGAATTACCTAATATTAAAATAAACTGATAATACAGATTTACTACAACACTAAATTTTTCTACAGCTTCAGAAGATATTCCAAAATTATATAATGTGCTAATTAAATCTAAAATAAATAACCCAAAATAATACCTTAAAATACCGTAAAATATATCACAAACTTTAAAAAAACTAAAAAATATAAGTGGCGCAAAAAAAAACGGTCATTTTAATTTTTACAATTTTGATATAACTGTATCACTCACAATTAGGAAAAATCTAAATAAACCTAAGCTAAAATCCTTCAACTCATTTTGACTACAGAGCGTGCCAAAGGAATATATGTATATAATAATGAAAATGAAAAGATGTCTTCCGGCACTATCAGGTAATAATTAATATCTAAAGAATACTTACAATTTGTTCAAACACCAGAGCTGGTCCACTCGTGTACCCGAGGAGCAAGCCATCGGTGGGGGGCACTCGACAGCACTGTAGGGGTAAAGGTTGGGCGTCCGCGGTCGTCACTTGGATTGTCACTGACGGCTTGATGGGTTTTGATGATGCCCTAAAACATGTTTTAATATTTATCTCAATTATAAAACAAAGTTGGGTTTGTTCGAACACTTATAACTTGAGGGCTGGACCGATTTTCATGGTTTCTGATTTGTTGTGTTTGTCTCCATCCCAAATAGAATAACTATTATAACAAATATCAATAAAATTTCACCATAAAAAACAAATAAAGCAAATGAATGTTTTCATATATAATTTGTATGAAATGGTATTTTTGACATTTGAAACTTGAATTGAGAACGCCTCCTTGATAGGTGATGCCAATATGAGACAGAAACTAAACATGAAAAAAAATAAACATGGCATTGTATGCTGGTTTCGGTAGATGGCGTTAAGAATGTTATCCTTGTTGTGTTATTTGTATTAGAACCTATTTGTTGAATTAATTCTTTTTCTAGATTTATAAAATAATAATGTCAAAGAATGGAATATGTCAGGGACTAGAGAGATAGTGAAAAGAATAAAAGTACATGGCTTTCTGTAAAATGAATTTTATTTTAATATAAAATAATTAACACACTAAGTAACGTAACATGGTGACAGCGGTAAAGTGAATAAAAGTAAAAATATTTATTAATATAATATAATTGAAACGGAAAAAAACAATATGGAAAACCAACAACCCTCTTCTAGTCAAAGGGTATCAACTCTCTCACCGCCAATGTTTTCGGGAAAAGCAGAAGACTGGATTAATTTTAGTAAAAGATTTGAATGGTATAGAAAAGCATCAGGCCTTGCAGATTTATCAGACGAAAGACAGATTTATATGTTCCTTTATATTTTGGGCTCAAAGGGCGATGACTTACTATCCATTTTTAACATGAAAATAGAAAATGAAAAAGATTTTACAAAAGTTTATGAGAAATTCAATAATTACTTCACGTCCAACAATAATAAAATCCATGCGCGGGCTAAATTTAACAAATTAACCCAAGAAACAGAAGAACGTGCAGACGACTTTGTAGCAAGAGTTCATTCGGCGGCAACATTATGCAACTATCCAGAAAACATTAAAGATGAACTCATAAGAGATCGTTTAATCGTAGGAATTAAAGACTTAAATCTTTCAAACGAATTACAGCTAGACCCTGACATACAGTTAAAGTCAGTTATTACTAAAATTCGCCTAGCTGAAGAAGTGACTCGACAGCAATCTTTAATAAGAACTAATAGCAATAATATTAATGAAGACAATATTTTAGAAAATAATACAATTCATAGAATGAATCACATGCAACCAAAGAGGGTTAACAATAATTATAATAATTATAACAGACACCAAAAACCAAAGTTTACAAAAATGAGTAACATGTCTTGTGGAAGATGTGGTAAAATGCCAAGACATGATCTACATCAATGTCCAGCTCGGAGTAGCGTATGCATGAAATGTCGAGCATACGGTCACTGGGCGCAAATGTGTCGAAGTAATAAAAAAATTGATTTTATTGATTATGATAAACGTCGATGTGACATATCTCAAAATGACTTTTGTAATGATTTTCAACATATAGAAAAGATTAACAATGATAAGATAGGAAATAAATATGAAGAAACAGCATGTACAAGCAAGATGGATCCGTGGAAAATCAATTTGAGAGTAGAAGGTCAGAATATGAACTTTAAAATTGATTCTGGAGCGGACGTTTCGGCTATAGGAGACATACATTTCCAAAGATTGAATAACGTTTTTTTAGTGCCTACTGACTCCAAACTCACAGCAGCCGGCAAAGGTATCTTAAATGTAAACGGAAAATTTTGTGCTGATATAATTTGGAAAAACAAGGTTATAAAAACAGATATTTTTGTTATTTCAAATCTTGAAGAACCACTGCTTGGAAAGCCAGCCATTGAAGCACTAGGCATACTTAGTAGAGTGAATTCCGTCGATAAAACTTTAGAGATCGATAACTGCTTTGACCCTTTAGAAACCTTTCCGAAATTATTTGAAGGTCTAGGTAAGTTAAAAGGTGAATATAAGATATATGTCTCGAAAAATGCAAAACCTTATTCCTTGAATTGTTCCAGAAGACTAGCCATACCCTTATACGAGCCACTAAAAAAAGAGTTAAAACTTCTACGAGAACAAAATGTCATTTTTCCCGTTGAAAAACCAACCCCTTATTGCGCTGGAATTGTGGTTCGACAAAAAGAAGATGGAAATATCAGACTTTGTGTGGACTACACAGAGTTAAACAAAAATATATGCAGATCAATATATCAACTGCCATCGGTCGAAGAGTGTTTAGCACAAGTAGGTAACGCCAAGTATTTTTCAAAGTTAGATGCAAATAAGGGTTACTTTCAATTACCTTTAGAGGAAAAATCAAAGTTACTCACTACATTTATTACACCGTTTGGAAGATACGCATTTAATAGAATGCCAATGGGTATCAAATGCGCTAGTGAAGTTTTTCAGCAGAAAATGCATTCTATAATAGAAGGAATAGAAGGTGTAGTTTGTTGTCAAGATGATATATTAATTACGGGTAAAACTATTCAAGAACATGATGAGAGACTTAAGAAAATATTAAATAGAATGCAATATGAAGGAGTTACTTTAAACAAAAATAAATGTATATTTCGTGTAGAAGAATGTAATTTTTTGGGCCATATAGTATCAAGAAAAGGGATAAGGCCTTGTCCAAAGAAAATTGAGGCAATATTAGCAATGCCCAATCCATCAGATGTTACCACGGTTAGAAGCTTGTTGGGTATGGTCAATTACCACTTAAAATTTATTCCAAATTTAGCAAATATTACTAAACCAATTAGAGACTTATTGAGAAAAAATGATGACAGTTCCAATAAATTTATATGGAATAAAGAATGTTCTGAAGCTTTAGATAAAATAAAGAAAATATTGATTTCACCTTCTAATTTATGCCTTTTTGATCCTAATAAAAAAATTAGAGTGACGGCTGATG
Organism: Muschampia musta; assembly: GCA_018232445.1. NCBI lineage: Eukaryota > Metazoa > Arthropoda > Insecta > Lepidoptera > Hesperiidae > Muschampia > Muschampia musta. The sequence continues at coordinate 4,310 of DVRK01000011.1, forward strand.
CAAGTTCTTACGGTCTTGGAGCATGTATAGAACAATTTGATACAGAAAATGGGTACTGGAGACCAATAAGTTACGCGTCACGAAGTCTAACTACCACAGAAGGAAATTATGCTCAAATAGAAAAAGAAGCACTAGCCCTTACATGGGCATGCGAAAAATTTTCTATGTACTTATCAGGTTTGCCTAAATTTGAATTAAGAACAGATCATTTACCATTATTAAAAATCTTAGGTGACAAGCCAATAACAGAACTGTCTACAAGATTACAAAGATTCAGATTGAGATTGCTGAATTATGACTACTCAATAGTACATATTGCAGGTAAATATTTACATACTGCGGATGTCTTGTCACGCGCCCCTTTAAAGAAAATTAACTTTGATGACAAAATATGTAATGATAAGGAAATAGAATTAGCAATTATATCTCAGTTAAAAGGGTTTCCCATGTCAGATAAAGTATTAGATAAAGTAAGGGATAGTCAGAGATGTGATGACTTATCATGTAAGTTAAAAGAATATATACAGTGTGGATGGCCAAAAAAACAAACATTAAGTGAAGACTTATTAATATTTTATCCATACAGAGGTGATTTAGTAGAAGAATCAGAATTGATTATGAAAGGAGACAGAGTTTTTATTCCTAAGGAACTACGTGCAGAAATGTTAAACAGGTTACACCAGGGACATTTAGGGATAGAAAAATGTCGACAGCGTGCTCGAGAATGTATTTGGTGGCCTGGAATTTCTAATGCAATACGAGTACGTGTGAATCAATGCCCAATTTGTATTGAATATAGACAAAATCCTGCAGAACCATTAATACCTTCTGAAAATCCAAAATATCCTTGGGAAGTAGTAGCTATTGATTTATTTTTTGCTAATGGAATGGAATTCATGGTTGTAATTGATTACTTTTCTAGATTTCCAGAAGTAACGGTTTTACACTCCACTTCTAGTTTCGCTATTATCAAACATGTAAAAAATATATTTGCTAGATATGGGATACCCAGAACAGTGAGAACAGATAATGGTCCACAATTCAACAGTTTTGAGTTTAACGAATTCGCTAAGGAATGGGGTTTTCATCATATTACTAGCAGTCCTCATGCACATTGGTCTAATGGAATGGCGGAAGCGGGAGTAAAGATTGTTAAGAATATTATATTAAAAAGTGAAGATCCTATTCAAGGGTTAACACATTCAATGCCACCACGATTTTCTAATACTTCCCAGCGATGCCGCCCTATAAAAAACGCAAACATGCTAGGTGTGCTCGCGGCACTGCAGGATGGAATTACGTAGCACGCTAGGCGTGTTCACCGGCACTGTTAAGAGGTAAAATCAAAGAAAGCGTTATTTCGGCTTCAACCGTGTTTATTGATCAGTCTTTCTCGAGTTACTGAAGAGATATTTTGTTTTTAGCAGTGTTTGTGCTTTTGAAAGTTAAATTATGGCAGTTAGTAGATTCCAAGGTAAGTATTTATCGTAATTTGATCAGTGAATTTCAACCTTTGGTTACTTATTTATGATTTTTTAGGGAAAACAAAATATGTGCAAGAAACAGTGGAATATGATGATGATGCGACGCAAGCAGATAGCCCACCCTCACAAAAACGCCCAAAAGTAGGAGGTGAGCCGATAACATATTTCTCTTATCTTGTCTTAAAACTTTTAGTGCACTTATTGTGACGTAGTGGATTAGTGTTAAATTGTAAATCATTCGGTCGGTACCTGGTACCTACTTTATGATATGCAGGTACCTATAGATAGCACATTATATTGTCAATATTAACGTATTTCATAAGGTTTTTGAAGCAGCACCGCAAGTAATTAACCGCATCAATTTTACACAAAAGAATTAAGGAACAAAAAGATTCTTAAAAAACCGACGATTGTGTTTGAAAACATTATTTGCACTGTTATATATTATCGCTAATAACACAATAAACAAGCCGTGCTGACTGCTGACGCATCTATTGTTTTACAAATAGGCTGATAACATTTCAACTCCAGATGTTTAAAACGTTACAGGAATCTGTCTACAATTCTAAGAAGTTTAGATTTTAATTTGGAGACAGTAAATGTTTTGAACTTATTGTTTATTAAATACTAGCTTTTGCCTGCGACTTCGTCCGCATAGAATAGTTAATTTGGGTTATACACTTTTACCTACACGAAGCACAGAATTTAGAAGATGAAAATATTTGCCGACGTTGTCGTTACGTTACGTTAGTATATTTTTGGTTTTTTCGCCTAATTGTTTTTTTTTTAATAAAAATGACATTTATTAAAAGTTATAGCCACTTTATACGACTTTAAATAATTGTTGATCATTATTTGCTTTCAGAATACATCGCGAACGCATCAAGCTCACCGAACTCATCGCAAGATATATTTACAGAACTACAAGATGTACCTTACTCCCAAAAATGGACATATTCGCAACAAATGGATGAATATGACAAAAAGGATGTAAACACCATGACTGACGGAAGACCAACAATTACTAAATATAAAGAAATTGGTACCATGACTGAACCAGGGTTGACTTGTAACAACAATACTAATATTGAAATTCGATGCAATGAATATTTCGGAAGTGTTGTAGCATGCGAGCTAGCAAATTATCACGGTCGCGTTCGTTACGATAAAATGAAAGCTATCATTGATATTTTTAAAGAAAAGTGAGAAATTAGTTGCCTTGATTGTTTAAAAGGTTTCTATGATTCTCTTGAGGAAAGAAATTGAGTTCCTAAGGGTTGTGATTTCAATTGAAATAATAATAGTGATTTGAGAAATCAACGTCTTTATTAAAGCACTTATTGTGTGTACAATATTATAGTTACTACTTATGTTAAAGATAAATGTTAAAAAATCAACGTAATTAGACCAACAATATTATACAATAATTATCAATAGAAATTGTCCTTTTGTTTGATCAAATGCACATTGGAAAAATTTTTTTTTTGATAAGTGGAGTACAACTCTTACTTAATCAGTAGGTATCTATGAATAAGTTTAGTACCACTTAATATTTGTGATACGGTCTGAAACATTCCATGCACAAGCCTGGCTGTTGCGGACAGGTGTCGCAACCAAATAGCGACATTACTCTTCCTTTTTTTGTTCTCCAGCAATGTACGCATCTTTTTCGTTTGGTTTTTCCGTGATAATTTTTTTCCAATTTCATCAAGCAATGTACCTGTCTATGTAATGGGATTTGTTGTTCCCGTTCTATGTAGGGTTCCACGATGGATTTTATGACGCTTAATCGGAAATCATATAAGCTTAATTTTCGAGTTGAATACTCATTGTACAGGAAATAAGAGTTGATCATGACGATCTGCATGATGTGAATGATAACTTTTTTATACCACCGCAAAGATTTATGCTCGCACGTATAATATGATAGCATTTGGTCATGCTTATCTATTGCATTCATATTTTTATTATATTTTGTTATCATTTCTGGTTTTGCTTTACTTTGCCCCCTTCGATTAGTAATAATGTTAAAGTTGCCTTTGTATTTGCTAGAGATCGCCATGACTTCCCTCTTATCCAACCATTTAATTATACACACATTATTTTTATGTTGTATACACAATTCACCTTTTTTTAATTTTGTTTTTACAACTAATTGAGGATTATTTTTTCGAAATTTTCGTAGTGTTCCTGTACAATAAGTATTCTTATAGTATAAATCTTCTATCAAATTAACGCTTGTATAAAAATTATCCATAAATAAATGGTGCCCTACATTTAAATATTCTTTTATCAAATGCATTACCACTTTGTTAACGTGGTTTAATCCTCCCACAATAACATCAGACGCACCGCCGTACAGGTGCAGTTTCAATATTACCCCAGACTGGTCAGCTAGTGCATAGAACTTCAGACCATACTTATTTTTTTTTCCTTTCATATATTGCCTAAAGCGTAATCTACCTCTCCAAAGCATCATTGACTCATCAATAACAATATTTTTTGTTGGGTAATATAATTCTGACATTCTTTTGTTAAAAAAATCTATTATATTTTTGATTTTGCTATAACTTGTTGCTGTTTCTCCTATACTAACGCATAACATTCTTAAAATAAGTAAAAACCTATTTCTTGCCATCGTCAATGAAAATATTGGCTGATTAAAAAAAATATCTTGTTTCCAATAATCACATAATCTATTTAGTTTTATAAAACCCATATGAAGAAGTAGGCCAAAAAACAGTTTCAACTCTTCACAACTTATTGCCTTCCACGATTTACTTCTACTTTTGTCCGCACTAGCTGACGACTGCTCGCGTTCACCGTAATTGTTAGTGCAATCTGTTAGCAATTGAAGTAACTCCATATTGCATATAGCATCAAAGTAGCCAATGGGTGTATCGACGATATCTTCTTTGAGGCCTGGAGTCTGCGTGAATGGTATTACTGGATAATCACAAGGATTACCTGGGCACCATTCACGATCGGGTACATTAATAGCAGGTACTTCTTCAATGTTCTGCACTTCCAGTTCGGGTTCCGGTTCCGGTTCGGATTCATCTGTTTCCATTTCGTCAATAATATTGTCACAGAGTATGCCATAGAGCTCAGCGTCAGTCAAACACGAAGTTGGTTCATCTCTTGGAGGAGTTGATTCCAGAGTTACCATAGCTCCTAAAGTTTCTTCTATCCCATGGTAAACCCAATTTGGGTCTTCCCATGAGCAAGATGGCATAGAATTGTCGATTGGATCCATTACCTAAAATGTAAAATCATTTTTTCAAATATCAAAAGTCATCAAAATATTATTAATATGACAGAAAATGATTAAAGTTGCAGTGTACAAATTGTGTGTACAAATACAATACGTTTAAAGTATCCCGCCAAAACTCGCAATGTTTGGACCGATTAAAGTGTATGAAACAAACAAATTATGTATCTATTGAATTTATTATACAGTGTAAACTCGTACAACAAGTGTAAATTCCATGTAACGTCACTCGATTTAACGACAAACTCTCTAAAGCATCGAAATCAATTGACTTTGGTTGGTTTAGTTTGTCTACCATACAATGATACACTCTACATAGCGTCACACTCACTCTCAATAACGACGTAAAATACCTTGTAAGTTGCTAAAATTTATAAAAACTGCGCAGCTGTGTACGTTTTTTTGTCGTTTTATTATCCTAGCCCACTATAATCTCGACAGTCGGCACCATGCAAACCGAACTTTCTAAGAAATTCATTCTTTTGTTTTCAAATTGGGATTGCTTGCACGTGTATCTACTGTTTTTGACCATGACTAATAAATAGGCGTCATTTATTTATTTATAAACACTTACACCAACATTACAGGTTATTACCCAATGCGTTGATGTCGTATACATGTCATGCATTATCTATACGGTATCATTTTTGTCAGACCTCAGTTGCTCACAAACTTTCAAACTGTAAACATGGCGAAGTAAAAGCAAAAGACGTCATACAAAAATAACAGACTATACCCAATAAGATTAAATAAGATTGTTTTTGTGTACATAACTACTAAAACTAGTCTGAAATATTTTTAGAATTCTGATTTTTCTTCTCTCCATTTAACGACACCTCTCTATAACGCCATAAAATGCACAGTCCCTTCAGTGTCGTTATTTGGAGTTTACACTGTATTTGTTAAGATTATTATTTTTCACGTTAATGAAACGAACTATGTAGGTATCTTTCACATTTATAATAAGAGTATAATTTAACTTACCACCGTTTTAAGCGAAGTAATTAGCGAAGCCGGTAAGGATACCAAATTCTTCACAAGGACAAGCTGAGCTCGTCGTAAAAACAATCACAAAAGTAACACTAGTCGGGGTCTTTGCAAGAGTAATCACAAGGTCCAATAACACAAGCGGGGGTCTATGCAAGAGAAATCACAAGGTCCAATAACACTAGCCGGGGTCTTTGCAAAAGCAATCACAGGGTCCAATAACACAAGCCGGGGTCTTCGTAAGTATAAACGTAAATCCAGTGAAAGGAAGAGATCGTAGGAAACATCCGATGTCGAACACTTCGAACACTGATGTAAGGAGCTATACTAATGTTAAAGACTTGCTGCCCGTGGTGCAATAAAACGTGGGAATAGGACGCCGCCTGTTGCGCTCTCTGTTACAGACCTTACGGCAGGCATGGTAACGTCCCAATGTGCGGCTCACCTAATCTTTTTATGACACTCGGGTTTGTTTTATTACCAAAAAAATAATTGGCAAGCAACTGAAGTAAATGGTATTCCTACTAGGGACTTTATTTATAAACGATCGCCAAACGTATCTAATATTAGCAGTGCCCCGCGGTTTTACCCACGTCTTACGGGAACCATTTACTTTTTAGGGATAAAAAGTAGCCTATAGCCTTCCTCAATAAATGTGCTATCAAACACCGAAAGATTTTTTCAAATGGGCCCAGTTATTCCTGAGATTAGCGCGTTCAACCAAACAAACAAACTCTTCAGCTTTATAACATTGGAATAGATCCTGGGCAGGGTTTTGTCTTCTTCCGATGAATGAAAAGATATTGGTGAAAGAGAGAGAAGGAAACAGATCCGAGTTACACAACAGCTGATAAGCGTTTATAATTAGGTACCTAAAGGGGTACATTATAGGTAAATATTTTATGCAATTTATTTTATCTTTTTTGTTCAACCTAAGTGCCAAGGAATAAAATAAATGATAACTTATAAAAAATATTCTATATTTTATTATTGGCATTATAAATGTAGTAAATTGACCTAATAATATAAAAGATTGAGAACTGCTGGAGATGAACACGCCTGGTATGTTCGCGGCATTACATAATAGATTATTTTTGATGAACCTTAAAAAAATATCAGATCCTGGAACCACTTCAGAATACTTTAGCTTACGGCAGAAAGTTTATGCTCAGAGTCTTTCGGACAATAATATTGTCTAATCTTTGAGATATAGATGAAAAACGGTGAGCACGCCCGGCGTGCTGGCGGCATGCAGATAAGAATTAGTGTGGACACGCTAGGCGTGTCAATGGCACTGAATGTGTTAAGTTACAGAAGTTCAAGAACATACTGAAATTTCCAGATCAATACATTTATAAACATAACTTGAAAAAGAACAACATCTGATATATATAATCATAGTGCGATTAATATTGCAATTAAGGTAGTGTATGTATGTATAGTTGTAGTTGGTAGAATTCATCATAATCATAAACCCATTCATGAACTCGAGTGCGCTTTCAGAAATGACAAGGGATAGCGCGATAATCACTTCCAATTTCTGAATCACCCTTGACTAAAGACAACCAGTCCTTTAGATGTCAAAAATAAATTAAATAATGCTAAAGAATTTCAAATCCCACCAGATACCGTGCTCATTATGTAGCCAAATGATATTCACATGCAAACATTGAATTCATGTATGTATAAATGATACAATCTCGTTACTTACCGAATGGCTTCTTGGAGCCATTTCTCTCTGCGGCATAATTACAGGCATTTTTAGCGTTAGCTCGGGCAACACCTTTTCTGTGTTGTTTTTATGTCTTCATTATCGTTGCGTGACAGTTTTACCACGCCCCGTCCAGTATGTTTCTTTTGCATTTATTCCTCAATTACTAGAATATTTGGATTGATAAATCAGTTCTTTGATTAAATATTTCGCACCCTTAATTGCTGCTCCTACTGCTCGGTCTAAATATATGTAAGGTTTTTGGAAAATGTAAAGTTTACGAATTGATAATTGAGGGAACTCTTATCATTTAACTGTTCTCGATGGAAACAAAATGTTTCTATTTATTTAATAACTATTCAAATCAATAGCATTTTATTTAACACCATAAATGAACAATGCTTTGGTGCTCTTCACTCTGAATTTCTTCATAATTATATGTATGTTTTATTTATAAATAGATAATATTACTCAATTTTTATTATTATTCTTTACAAGATCAGTATTTTTTACTATACAAATTAAATTTTCAGACGCCTACCACTATTTTTTCGCCACTAAAGGTTGACTGGTAGAGTATGCCACAAGGCATTAAGGCCGTTTATCCACGAGCGGCGACCTTGAATTTGGGTAAATTTGCCTACGTAGCTATATAA
>DVRK01000012.1:0-11724 GCA_018232445.1 Muschampia musta
AAAAGTCCTCGAATGGCGACCCCGTCTCGGCAAAATACGGCACAGGGTGCAGCACCGGACAGAGTGGCACCATCTAAGGGAGACCTATGTCCAGCAGTGGATGTTAAAAGGCTGATGGATGGATGGACAACTCACCATAAAAGATTGAAAAGTCTAATAGCTTACAATCATTGAAAAAAAAGATACATGCATAGGGATCACCATAGTTTTTATGATAATCTCTATCATCCTAATTGGTATAGTTTTAAAATCTTGTTTTTGGCTTTGTCCTCTAGGCCTCTTTACTTCTATCTTACCTGTAATCATAAGCTTTTACAATTTATCACATTTTTCCTCATGATATGACCAAAGTACTTAAGGATTTTCTTGAGACAGTAGAGAGAGGCTCATTGGTAAACATCAGAGGTTCCCAAACTTATTTTTCTAATAGGCCACTTTCAAAATTTGGCTGGCTGGTTCCGGTGGACCCCCTGCAACTATGTTTCTACCATATTTCGAAAACTCGACAAAAAAATTTGAAGATAAGATCTAACTATGGAAATTTGCGTCGCGGCTGAGTTCCAACCACATATTAACAGATAACCGTTAATTAATTGATTTTGCTGTAAATGAATGTCAAAGAAGTAAAGTTGAAGTCTCAACACACATACTGAACATGGAACATGCAAGTTTTACAAGTAACAGTTGCTGAGCTTCTTAAAATCTTATCTGCCTACATTGATCGGTGAAGTCAAGCTGGTTAGTTCTTCGCTATTGAAATCAGATAAATTTTCGTGAACCCCCATTTTTTTGTTACACCAATGTAGACCCCTGTCGAGTCTCCCGTGGACCCCTGGGGGTCCACCTGGACCACTTTGGGAATCAATGGTATACATAATTATTTAAGAGTTGATATGTTAGTCCAATGTGCTGTCCATTACTTTTCCTCCAATACCTCATTTTAATTGCATTTATACAGTTTTGGTCTGCTGATTACAATGTCCATGTCTCAGTCTCAGAGTAGTAGTACTGTAGTAATTCAGTACTAGGTGAGAAGTAACAAAGTTCTGTAAACAGTTTAGTATTAATATTAAGATACTTTATGATGAAGTTTCTTAAAAAAGGGCCTAAAATTCAACATACATAATAAGGATCCCTGATAATTCTGTCTCCTTGTGGGTCAAAGTCTCCAAATAACAAAAGTTTGGCTTTTGATCCTTTTGGAGCTTTCTTACTCAGGTCCCTCATGTTAGCTTCATCCATTCCAAATATGTAATCATAATAGTTGAAATCTGCCGATGTTAACTGCAAGAGATTAATTTCTTCAAATACATATTTTGTACAATAATTATAACACAAATATAAAACAAAATCTTCAACTTTTGCAAATTAAATAGAGCAAAATAAAAATATTTGCACAAATACAGGTATCTGTATATATAGGTAAGTTTGTCATATTTGACTACTATGGGTATGCAAGTAGTAGAAAAATATAACAAGAAATCTCAATAAATGCTAATGCTTGTGCTATTGAATTGATAACCACATTTTTTAGAAGTTGTTGAACATATACATAATACCTAGTCTACAGTACTGGTGAAGCTTCAGCAAAAGCATTATGTAAGTACATGTTGGTTAACATAATATCATTTCAGCAGTAACAGATTCTGTAAACACTGTAAGTACTTGGCAGTACATAATTTTAGGATCAGTATGTGTTTTTTAAAGAGACAAAGGGTTGCATAGATGTCAGACACAAACAAAAGAATTTTAATAATACTCATATCAAAATAATTTGAAATAAAACCTAACCTGCCTTGCTGTATTGTTGTATGGTACATTGTGTTTTTTCATAGTATCTAATGCTCTCCAGTCAGGAGGATTGCCTACATGCCATCCTCCAATAGCAGCACTATCAATTTCCCACTGATCACCCAACTTTTGCTCATTTACAGTCTTTTGAAACACTCCTTCAGCTATTGGTGACCGGCAAATGTTCCCTGTAACAGTAGTAGTAGTAAAGTTTTAGAGCTATATCTACGAAATATACGACTAAAAGTCACATATTTAATTGAAGTAAATTTGCATTCTTCTAAGTCATACCCAGGCAAATAAAAAGTGCCTTCTTTTTACTCTCAGTCATATTAAAGTCCTTTTATAGCAATTTACTTTTAATAACCAGTCCAAACAAGATAGATTTTTAGTTAGTTTAGTTCACAGAACACTATACTCCTAGCGGAAGTTTAGTTAGTTGTCACGTTGTCAGCACTAGACATGGGTAACTCAGGAGTGATAGATATAAAAGATATGAATCATTCCATTTTTACCAATCACTCTTTCCATCCGTTCACATCTGACTGTATCACTGTATCTTTTTCAACTATTCACTCACGGAGACTTTCTATCTGTGAGTGTGTCGTGTCGCACGCAACCGTATAGCACGCTCGGATGCTCGGAAACAAATTTTTATTATGATATACCTCGGCCGGAGATATCCGAAAGTCCAGACGTCTCTTTCGTACCTTAGGGAATTACCTTACCTTTAAAATGTTCTGTCGCGCTTTCGCAAGACTGAGAGTGTGTTGTTTGACCATTATAAACTGACATACGTCGGCACAAAATGTTAACTTAATGATAACTCTATTACTGGTGCGTAGGGCTTAAATTCGATAAGCGGTACGTGAACATTTAAGTATTATACTGGTTTTAAATAAACTATGCAAACTAATTTTGGTCTAAAGGCCATGGTTTTTGTTTTTTGCGTATAATTTAAGCACATTATGTACATATTTATTGAAGTTACACAATGTGTGTGCCTACCTACATATCGTACGACATTAATTTTAAACACAGGTCCTACTCCTGCTGTGAAACACGTTGCACCTATTTAAAAACTGGATAACGTCGAATTTAAAAATACTTATGTATTTTTCAACAAAATAATGAAGTAGGTAAATACCTACCTACTTAGTAAAATTGAAAAAATAAAACAGCATTTGCAAGTCTTTCGCCGCCATTGCCGTCATTGATATTTGATACAAGATTGATTTGATAAATTTGTAAAAAACCTACCTACTAGTTTATTAATCACAACACCCAAATATTTTGTTGTACAGTAAAGTCATGTCAATGTAGCATTCAAAGGTTTACTTCAAAGCGACGGCGACGTTGCATAATCAAAGTTTTGCAAAATCATTTGATGCAGACAACTGAGTTAACCTAACTGTTTATACAACACCAACAAGTCTTAGTGTGAATAGTCCTTCCTGGATTAACTGAATTTATCGCTTTCACTCGTATTAAATTATTTTAGGCAGCAGGAGTTTGGACAAAATAATTTCTCACGCAATGTGAGTCTTATAACTTGGCAAAAAGGTCCAATATGCATCAATCAAACAGACAACGATAATAAAGTAACCCAAACATTTTTATGACACCAAAATTCTGTAAACAAAAGGCGGTTGCTTTTTTGCACTTTTGTTTTGCCGCAAAATGTAGAAAGTGCGCTAATGGAACAGAACACGTGTAGACCATTAGTGAAACTGCATCCCATTAATATTTTTATCAGCAAAAACTTCAAAATGGGTTAGCTGTAAAATCAGTTATTTTTAAATTTTGTATTTTTATTTAAGTAGATCGCTCTTTATAACTAACTACGTTACGTAATATTCAATTTCAACTGTTTCTTCATTTGTTTATTAGCAACTGTTTATTTAATTATGTTATGGAAAGGCAGAGTCTCGTAGCTACGTCAGTTCCGTGCGAGAGAATATTTTCGAAAGCAAAAGCAGGATACACGCTGAATGAACGTAGAAGGCGACTGACGACAAAAAAAGTGTCGCAACTCTTATTCATAAGTTGCATCTAAATAGGGTAAAAACGATACGTACATATGTAAATGATGCTGTACATAATAACCAAAAAATTATTGTATATGTAGCCACCGATTTTGAAATACGCCAACCTAAGAATTTAATTTTTACTTAATAAATCAAACTACGTATGCCTAATATTTTACGCTATTATAACTAAAACAACTTAAAAGGTACACACTGAAAATCAGAAGCAGTGGTATTCTACGGCATAGGCTGAGTGTGAGCCTTTTTTTGTCACACAACTATTAATCATATACTATTACTTTTTATATATAAATGTTGTTTGTTTTATGTTAATGCTTTTTTTCTCTTTGTATTGTTTCTTATTTATTTACTTTTTCTTTAATGATCTTTTATTACACCCTATATTTTGTATTAAGTAGCGGTACTATTAAGCAGTGTAACGGAATAAATGATTTTTCTTTCTTTTCTATCTTTCTTTCTTTCTAAAATAACTTCACGTAAATAGGTTGCCAGTCCTAAGCCTGGAAAACTATGAAATGAAATCGGTAGACTATAATATAATACATATTTTCTACAAATAAACAAAACAATACCTACTTTAGCTATGTTACCATTCGCTAATCATTAATTTAAACTATTAGTATTACTTTACACTAAAAATTTAAGTTAATTTTTCGATTTTCAATATACAATATCAATCATAGGTACATAACAAATAGATACCTAGAAAGAAACAGCAGCCCAATAAATCAGAAAGATACCTAATGTAACGAGCAAGCAAAGTGCAAACAGCTATAGGTACTTATCTATCTGATTAACTGACTAGTTTGACTGACTAATGTGATGACTACTATACTCACTAAAGCGACTGTGACACGCTAAGTGAGTGAGTGGGCAGCGCAGTGCAATGCGCATGCGCTGCGTGTCGAGACTGCGGTCAAGCGCACATTTAAGCTACTGATAAACTGATATAAAAGAGTGATACATATCCCAGTGATCGAAAGATACATATGAATCTTTTCTTTTTAGTGATACATTTTGCCCATGTCTAAAGTATAGTAACTGAGTGATACCATCTGAACAAATGTGTTGCCAGTTGCAAGTTTCTGAATATGAATAAATTAAGTTTATACATTATGTACAATTTTATCTGAGCAATATTAAATTATTTTTACTGAATATAAAATTAAATTATAGAATTTATTAAACACCTGAATTTGCATGAACATTTCCTGCCACCGGGGCGGGATGAAAATCCTGAAGGGTTATTACAATAAGACTGAAGGTATTTTCATTACAATACAATAACAATTACATTCATGCAAATCTGAAAACAATATATGCAACTGGCTAACTAATATAATAAAATATAACTGAAACTGAAATAAACATTAATCTATGCTTATATTATTCTGACAAGGTTACTTATATTAAACCTTAACTGATAACTTACATGCTAACACATTACATGACATATTAGAAATAAACAAACTGAATATAATGCTAAGTAATACTTGACTGATTGTCATCTATATTATCTGAAATAGGTAATTTACATAACTTTACCACTGGTCTGATTAACTCTCCAGACTGAGTTTTTAATTTAACAGATCTGATAACTGAATCTTTACCTGAATACAATTCTATGACTCTACCACGCCTCCATTGTAGAGGTGGTGTATTTTCATCTATAATTAAAACTAAATCATCAAGTTTTATGGTGTCTGACTGTTTATACCATTTATTTCTTACTTGTAATGAAGTTAAATACTCTGAATGCCAACGAGACCAAATATTTTGGTACATTTTCTGAATAACCTGAAATCTGGATAAACGAGACATCTTAGTGTCCTTCCAGTGTGATTCTGGTAATGCAACTAATGGTTGACCTATTAAGAAATGACCTGGTGTGAGTACTTCCAAGTCACCTGGGTCTTCTGACATGGCTACTAGTGGCCGTGAGTTTAGTATAGCTTCTATCTTTGAGAATATTGTAGATAGCTCTTCGAAGGTTAGGATAGTGTCACCTACCTCTCGTCTGAGTAGATTTTTAGCACTCTTGACTGCTGCTTCGAACAAGCCTCCCATGTGTGGGGATGCAGGTGGGTTGAACTGCCAATTGATATTTTGGCGTCTGAATTCTTCCTTTAGAATGAGTTCATGATCTAATAGGAATTTACTTACCTCCTTTAGGTAGTTGTTGGCTCCAACAAAGTTGGTACCTCGGTCTGACCTGATGAGCGTAGGCAGGCCTCGCCTACTTACAAAGCGTGTGAATGCTGCTATGAAGCCTTCGACTGATAAACTTGATACCACCTCTAAGTGTACTGCCTTCGAAGCTAGACAAACAAATACACATAAATATGATTTTACTGACTTGGCGTTCCTGAGTAAACTGGCTTTTACTAGGAAGGGTCCTGCGAAGTCTGTAGCAGTCCCACTGAATGGCCTGGCAGCTGTGACACGATCAGCTGGCAGGTCTGCCATGAATGGAGGTTGAATAGATGGTCTGAATCTGAAACATACAATACATTTTCTGACAACGCGAGACACTTCTCGTCGTACTGATGTAATCCAATATTCTCTTCTTAGAATAGCGATTAATGCATTTGTTGCAGCATGACAATGACTCTTGTGATAATATTCAATTAATAACTGAACGAATTTTGTATCTTTCGGTAACAAATATGGATGTCTTGAGCCATATTTAAGTTCTGAGTGTTTTAATCTACCTCCAACTCTGATCAATCCTTCTTTATCAAGGAATATACTTAACTTCTGAAGTGAGGTACATACAGATTTTCCTTTCTGTAATGATAATAGCTCTGAACTGAAAGAAATAGATTGGATCCTTCTTATCCAATATTTCGTTGCATTACGTGTCTCTTCTAAAGACAATATTTTATTATTTTTTCTGTCTTCTTTAGACTTTCTGAGATTGTTGGCGTATCTGAGTATGTATGCTGTTACATTTATAAGCTTGGTAAATGAACTGAGTCTTTCTAATAATAATAAATCCCAATCTTGTATTGGTGTGATAAAACGTACCTGTTTTTTATATCCAGGTATTTTCTGAGGTGCATTTATTACTGACTGTGGCCATTTTATTTCTGAGTACTGAAGCCAATGTGGGTTCCACCACATATCTGATTTTATAAGTTGTTTGGCTGATATTCCTCGCGATGCCATATCTGCGGGATTGAACTCTGACTGAATGTGTCTCCACTTAATGGTGCGTTGTGAATTTTGAATATATTGCACTCTATTGCATTCAAATGTCTGAAGTAAGTGTGGTTTTGATTTAATCCATGTTAGTACTATGGAACTATCTGACCATGCATTGATACTTTCAATATCAATTGAATCTTCGTATGATTCAGCAATATGATTCAACAACTGACATGTTAAATGTGCTGCACTGAGTTCCAATTTAGGAATAGTCTGCAGTGTCTTCTTGGGTGCGACACGTGATTTTGACATTAATAAACGTACTAAAACGTTACCTGATGAATCCACTGATCTTAGGTATACACAGGTGGCATATCCCTTTTCTGAGGCATCTCCAAAACCATGGAGTGAATATGACTGAGCATGAAGTATAATTACACATCTTGGTATCTGAAGCTGGGATAGGTATTTGAGATCACTGATGTATTCATCCCATTCTTGAATAACCTTATTTGGTACTGGTTCATCCCAATTTAAACCGTCCAGGAATAAAGTCTGGAGGAGTACTTTGAATCTGAAAATAATTGGAGTACAATATCCACATGGATCATATAATCTTGCAATCGTACTGAGTATGTTACGTTTGGTAACAGCTTGACCAGAAGGTATATTAAGTTTATATGATAGTATGTCTGAGGTTGGGTCCCACTGAATTCCCAATACCTTGATGAAACTCTTATCATCATTATCAAACTGACGTGGCTTTTCACAATAATCGCCTGGCAAGTCTTGCAGCAATTGTGATGAATTGGAAGACCATTTTCTGAGCTCATAGCCTGCACTCTGCATGAGTTCTATGAGTTCTGATTTTAATTCATGTGCTGACTGAATTGAATCACTCCCTGTGAGTATGTCATCCACAAATATATTATATCTGATGACCTGTGATGCTCTTGAGTTGGGGTGTGTAACTTCCCAATCATCTGCTAATTGTAGCAGTGTTCTGATAGATATAAATGGGCTTGACCTTAGTCCATATGTGTTAGTATTCAACTCATACACTTGGACTGGTTCTGAAGGGTTTCTTCTCCAATATATTAACTGATATTTTCTGTCATCTGGATGAATCCAGGTCATTCTGAACATCATTTTGATATCTGTAGTGAATACTATTGGGTGACGTCTAAAGTTTAATAATATCTGAGTAATATCATTCTGAAGTGGAGCTCCTGAATGTAGGCACTGATTTAATGATACTCCATTTGAGGTCTTGGAACTTCCATCAAAAACGACACGAAGTTTGTCTGAGTCCTTCTTGAATATTCCATGGTGCGCTATAAAGTAATGCTCTGATTGTAAATTGAAGTCTGATTTGGACATATGACCCATTTGTTCATACTCGTCCATGAACTGAATGTATTTTTCAGCAAACAATGGGTTGCGTTGGAGCTTTCGTTCAAGCGCCTTGAAACGTTGAAGAGCAAGGTCTCTTGATTCACCTAACATAGGTCGGTCTGATAATAGTGGCAGGCGCACCATATATTTGCCATCTGGCGTTCTGATAGTAGTTTTCTGATATAATTCTTCACATAACTGATGATCTGGGTGTTCTACCTTATCACTTGGTGGTTCTTCTGTCTTCCAGAACCTCTGAACAGCCTCCTCTAGGCGTGTGATCTGGACACCGTAGTACTGAACTGATGTGGACATGCCTTTATTGACTGAAGTTTGATCCATGGTCTGATGAATAGGTCTTGGTCCCATGATAACATGACCAAAGCATGTACCATATGCTGCCAAACCTGAAGAAAGTGATATCTTAGTACCATCATATACATAATTTAAAATATCTGTACCCAGTATTAATTCAATCTCGCTGGGTTGACTGAATGATCTATCTGATAATTGGATCTGTGTATGATTAACATCTGATAATAAATCCTTATTCTGAATCTGATATGCTGGTAAATTGCATGTGACTGAGTACATAACAACAGCATTTGTACTAATAATTGGCAATGGCTTATTAATTGGTTTAATGACTATTTTCACTGTCTGATTAGGTTGTTTAACCAACTGATTTCCT
Source organism: Muschampia musta (assembly GCA_018232445.1). Classification (NCBI taxonomy): domain Eukaryota; kingdom Metazoa; phylum Arthropoda; class Insecta; order Lepidoptera; family Hesperiidae; genus Muschampia; species Muschampia musta. The sequence continues at coordinate 9,073 of DVRK01000012.1, forward strand.
ACACCATATACCTTACATGGACTCGACTGTCGATACAAATTTAATTTACTGACTAATGAGTCTTTAATTACTGAGACACTAGCCCCAGTGTCTAATAAGGCTCTGGTCTGAATATATTTCCCTAATTTATTTTTAATGTTTACAATGGCTGTAGGGCACAGACCGTCTGATAGTACTGTATCGACAGTCCCCTTATCTCATTGTGAGTGAGGGTGTGACTGATTGTTATAATGCATATTTTGCGACTGATCATCATGTGAATCATTATCTGAATGTCTTGAGTACTGAGGCGAACTATTTTTAACTGAACAACCAGCCCTGGGGGGTGGTGATGACCTTGGAGAAGTCCTAGGTGTGGAGGTGTGTTTTGGTGAGTTAAACTGAGTGTGTTTATGTTTCCTATACTGAACAGGTTCATTGACCTTTGGTTGACTGACCTGATTAGAAACAGCTGACTGAGACGGCGAGCGACGTTCCTTCTGAATATTATGATGGCTTTTGGGAGCATCTTGGAAACATAAAAGTGTATTATGTGATCTTGAGTTGCAGTGTTTGCACCAACCCTTACTCTCACATCTTTTATTTGAATGAAATCTGAGGCACACCTGACATAAGTTTTCTTTAGCGGCCCACATCCTTCGTTGATATGGGCGTTGACTCAAGAAATCATTACATTTGTATAATGAGTGGTCTGAGTAGCAATACGAGCAGGAGGTTACTGAAATGTGGCGTATTGCATTTGATCGCTGTGGTCTGAAAGTCATTTGACGCTTACCTTTGTCTGAAGATCGGGGAGGTGACGGAGCCTTCACCGTATCCTGGAGTCTGCATTGCTCATCCAATAACTCCAATAACTGATCGAAGGTAGGCAGTTTGTCCTGAGCCTTACCATACCTTTCCTCGAAGGACTGACGTAATCTGAATGGTAATTTTTTAATTACAATAAATAACAATAGATATGACCATTGTGCTACAGGTAAAGCGAGTTTTGTTAAGGCCTGAACACTCTCTTTAAGAGGGTCATACAGGTCACGTCTGATGTCTGAGTTATTATTTATACTTGTTAGACTGAATATCCTCTCTAAGTAGGTATCTGTGAGTGCACGGGAATTATCATAGCGATCCTTCAATAATTTCCAGGCACCCTGATAATTTGTTGCGTCCATAGGCAAGTGACTGATTATTGACAAGGCCTCCTCACCTAATGATGTACGTAAATAGTAATGTTTTTCTGAGTCTGATAGGTTAGGCCTATTATCAACAAGAGACTGAAACAGATCTTTAAAACTTAACCATTCTAAATAGTTGCCACTGAAATAAGGTAATTTAATGGAAGGTAACTGAACCTTGACCGAGTCAGGACTGACATTTATATGAGAAGTTGATAACTCTAAGGAAGTCATAAGTTCTTCCAACTGAAATGATAATATGCTTACCTCTTTGAACTGATTTTCAATCTTTTGCAACTCATTAATTCCCTCGGGTTCACTGAACTCTGACTTATGTTGGAGTATGATCTCATAAGACTCCATGAGTTGAGGGAAGTATAAACTGAATTGTCTGTGAGCTGTGGTTGCAGTCACACTAGCTCCTTCTGAGTTGATACCAGAACTACACTGAATTAGAATATTATATCTGGTCGTGAATCTTGCAATAGCTTTATTTAGCTCTTTGGCACTCATGTTTATATTGTTATTTACTATAAACACAACTGATAGTAATACTATTAACTGATTATAACACTGAACTGACTATTTACTTGTTGCAATTAACCTTAAACACAACTAACAACAATAACTTTGACTGATTATTATTATAACATGAATAGAATAAACAAATAAGTTGACGACTACGTCAACATAAAACTGACAGGCGACTTGTAGTAACAAGTACAAATTTTGCGTTTCGATAGTTGTACCAAATTGTACCTAGTTCTGAACTGAATAAAATATGTTTACTTACATACAAAAATGAAACTGAATTATACAATTTTAATTATTAGTAATTGTTGACTGAATAGAATTAGTTATATTAAACTGAACTGAATATTATAACCTTATTATTTGCAAGTTATAATTTAACACTGAGTAATTATAATTAAATTAAAGAGTACGACCTGAACGTTTCCTTGTTGCTTAGGTACTCGATGTCTGACGTCCCGATGTACTTGTCCTATTGCTCGTAGCTAGGTTATGTACCGAAGACTGATGATTGATGACTGAATTTACTGATTTTGCTGATGATGCTCGATGATCGATTTCTCTCGACGATCGATGCAGGTACGGCGTTACTTCGAACGGGTTACCGGAACTGATGAATATTAATCGCACTGAATCTGATGAACGATTGTTTTTTCTTCGGCGGGAACTGATTAATCCGACGAAAATTGTATAGACGCTCCAACAATGGCGTCGGCGGTTTTCTGACGAACTGAAAATACGGCCGGGCTATCGATCCTCGACGTATTTCTTATTGATCTGACGATTGATCTTCTTATTTTGATCTTCTGAATTGCAATTCTTGCTGGTCTGAAGCTATCGCGCTGGTTTTATTCCCCTCATGGGCCACCAAAAAATGTGTGCGATTCCCCTAGTGGGGAACCAAAATGTGTGCTATGGTGGCTGTTTTAATCTGAATCGTGCTGTCTGATTG
>DVRK01000013.1:0-11398 GCA_018232445.1 Muschampia musta
CCGGCTTCCACCCTCCCCAACCGAAACACAAGAACTTGACATTGAGACAAGACTTGCTTCACGGCGGGTTATGAGTGCGGCGGTGGTACTTCCCTGGGTGAACTGTACAAGTTCTACCACCTGGCAAACCTGTACTTAAAATTATGTAATTTGGGCATTTATTGGTTTGGTAAATATATTAGTCATATAACATCGCATACCTTAGGCAAATGATTATTCCTTTCAAGTTATGATCTTGGTCTTAAGCTAAAAACTGTGAAAAAATAGTTTTAAGGCTAAAATGTGTAAAATTTAAACAGACTTCAAACCAAGTCTCAAGAAATAATTTAATTTGTCATAGATTACAGAAATTTACTTTGGAGCAGCATATATGGAGCAGGACTCAAATTTTTTTGGATTTTAGTTAAAAAGGCATTATTATTACTATTACATTAGTGATATAAGCAATGTAAATTTTAACCTATATTCCGCAATACAGCCGTGATTGATTATAACTGTTATTTCGTCCATAACACTTACAACAAACCGCGCCCCAGAAGTGTCTAAGACTGTCTTACTGTAATGGTTGCTATAAAGCGTACGAGCTCAGTCAATTTAACCATCGTATCAATATCGCATTCCTATTGATAACTATCACATAGCCGAACAATGCGTGATCATTAAGAGAGGACATCGCACATAAAAGTTTACGACTCCCGAATATATTCCGGTCGATGGTCCACTCATGGAGATAGGAATCATGAATGATATTTACATTATAACTGCATGAACTGTATAATGGAGATGACTCCAACGTACGTACTGTTAGGATGGCGTTCCGTAGGTCCTTTTTAAAAAAAACACAATTTAACTGCGACACTGACTTTAATTCAACTTGACTACAATGTAACTGATGTACAAACGACTCTTTTACTCGGCGGTGGACAAATCGACTCTGAGGTGCCATGCGCCCTCTGCCTCTATATATATGTTCTGAAGGAGCACATGGTCGTTTCAGTAAATACTTAGGTTGCAAAATTGTAATGGAAAAATTGGTTATAACATCTCCCCCCTTTTGACGGAGGTTATTATTTAAAATAACCGAAGTATAATTTACTACGAATAACAAAACAATTAAAGAGAATTCAGAGAAGTATTGATTAAAATTATTTAAACTCAAATTTATAGAGAAAGGAGTCGTTTGTTTACAAAACTTTAAAATGAATTAATTACTAAAAATTTGAACTAAATAATACTAATTATACACATAATTAATATTTTAGAAGTTGTAATATAAAATATTCAGAATTAAAATTTTTAATTAAAAGTTATTTTATAGAATATTTCAAATAAATTGATAACAATATATTAAAATAGCAAAATCATGGAATAAACTCAATGTTTGTTTATTTAATTTATTAATTATGCTCCATTAATATTTAACTTGGTAAAACATAGAAATTCACTCACTCAGAAAAACTTAGAAAAACTTGGGAAAACATTGAACATAGAAAAACGTAGAAATTTAGTAAAAACTCATTATGTAAAAACTCAGTGAATAAAATTAAGGAAAACTTAGTAGTGCGGGAATGTAGAATATAGAAAACTTGGTAAAGAATAAAATATTTGAATAGACAAATAAGTCTTGAAACAGAAATTAATAATACGATTAATTAAATTTCAATTAAATAATGTTACTAAAAATTACTCAAATTTCTATTTGATTTAACTTTTTCTAGTTGCCTGAATGTTATTTTATTTTTATTAATTTCTATTTCTGGCAAACTTTTAACTGACTTCCTGTCACATTCATCTGAAATAACTGGTAATTCAATAGAACTATTAAAATTTGTATCTTTTTGTTTTAACTTTTTAGTATAGCACTGATTATATATTTGAATGCAACAAGATGTGTTATTACAACGTGGAAAACATTTCTTATAAATTTTGTATATTATGAAAAATAAAATTATGCAAATAATAATAATAGTTAATGTCGAATAATAAGATCCATATTTGACAATATGTGATTGATTTTGACTTTGATTAATTTCATTTTCAAGATGGTCCAATTTATGTGACGCTAATTTTAAAGATTCCAAATCAATATTTGATAAGCTAATAGGAGATAATTTAAAAGAGCTTTCGTTTATGAAATTATATTTGCAACAATCGTCTTGAATAATGTCATAATTAATTGATATTTGGCTAGGCAAAATAGTATTAATTTTATGTACAGGATTAAACTGTAAAGTTTTAAAATATGCAACACATTCATTCTCTAATGTTAAAATTCCAGTTCCTTGTAAAATATAGTCAGTAATATTATCGTTACATTTAATAGTTAATTTATTAGGCTTGGACTGTACATAAATATAGTTGCCATTCTTAAGTTTTTGCCATACATCAACATTGCCATAAATTAATTTATACTCACATTGTTGAGGTAATGTTAAAGTAACTTCTGTTAACAATTTAGTTTCACAAATAGGACTATTAATTGTAGATAAAATTGAAGGTAAAGGACATATCATATACTCATTATTAACTAAATTACAGTCATTTATATTATCTAATAACGCATAGTTTAATCTATCATCCGTTACAGCTATATACAGTTTTGAAGGATGTATTAAAACATAAGTTTCAAAATTGTTAATATCGCGAGGTGTAGGTAACGGTAAAATCTTATAAATGCTAAACTTTGTAGGATTAATCAGAGGTATTTGTATAACGAAAATTAATTTATTATTATAAAAATACGCATTTAACTTAGATAAATCAATAATAGTATGAATATTTTCTAATGATAAAGAAATAGGAAACTCGGAGTATCTTTTAGTCTGAACACTTCGTGAGAGTTCTTCGTATAATTTGGTTGGAGTAATAACATAAGGGTGCAAAATATTAGCTTTTGCAAAAAGAATCGAATTTAAAATTGTATCTAAAATATTTGAAATAGATAATAATGAACCTTCGATTATGTTAAAGATAGAATTAATTTTTTCGATATTAATTAACTTGGTGTTAGTTTTAGAATTTTCTGAAAATATAGAGTTTAATTTATCAATTTGATTCATTAATTTCAATTCATTTTCATTTAATTTTTGAATGGAAATATTAAAGTTATTTATTGTGGATCTAACAACATGTATATTATCTTTCATAAGGGAGAAAATTTGTTGTTCATTTTTCTCACATGTAGATATGGCATCATCATATTTTCTAGCATCGTCAGCATCTAATGTGCCAAAAAAGAATTTAAGAATTTCTCCACCAAATTCAAGTGCTCTATTATGACGACCTGGAGGTTTCTCCGCAACAAGATGATAAAGAGAGTTAAATTTAAGATAATTTGTAGTAATTAAAATTTCTAACGGGTTGTTAATGTCCTTACAGTCAATATTAATTAGAGATAACTTTTGAGCCTTATCACAAAATGTATTTGTGCTTCGAATTGAGTTTTCTATCTTATCTAAATAAGGTTTAATTGGTATAAGTTCTAAATGAGTAACAACATTCCAATAATCATTATAAAAATAAGCAAAAGAAGTCGGGTCGAAATACATGCCTGGGCTATGTAAAATAGGTTCAACAGGTTGAGAATAACTGGAACTTAAAAATAATCTGAAACAATAGATAAATTTTATGCTGGCTTTATTTCATTAACGTGATATTTAATATGTTTTCTATTAATGCAGAGAGTCACGTTACTTTTGCCATGTGTTTTGATTATTTTGAAAGGTCCCTTCCAAATTGGGGACAAAGCTTTTCGTAGCCTGTGGTGATGTTTTAAATAAACTAAGTCACCTGTTTTATATGTTTTTTCTCTAACTGAAGAGTCATAATATCTTTTAGAAGATTCCTTACTTTTATTCATATTTTCAATTGCTTTTTCACGTGAATATTTTAACCTATACTGGAGAGCACGAATGTATTCATGGTAAGTCGTGTTATCACTAGATCCATATACACTACTAGGTATGGATGGCTTATAACCGTATAATAATTCGAAGGGAGTAAACTGAGTCGTACAATGCGGAGTAGTATTGTATGAAAGAATAGCAGTTGCTAAATAGCAGTGCCAATCATCTTGATTATCATTAACGAAAGACCTTAGGTATTCCTTAAGAGTTGCATGACTACGCTCTAATGCGCCATTAGTTTGTGGATGATATGGTGTAGAGAATAGGTTTTTGATCTTTAGAATATCAGTTAACTGTTTAAATAATTCTGACGTAAAAGTGGTACCTTGGTCGGTAAGAATCATCTTTGGAAATCCGAATAATGAAAAGAAATGAATAAGACTACGTGCAACTTCATCAGTTGTACAAGTTATCATGGGATACGCACATGAAAATTTAGTAAGATCATCCTGGAGGGTTAAGATATATTTGAATTTTTGTAATCCTGCTTCGGGTAAAGTACCAACTATATCAAGAGCTAACCTTTCGAATGGTTTGGTGCTAGTAGAAGTTATAATCATAGGTGCCTTATTACAAACGCGCAAGGGCTTATTTACTTGGCATAATTTACAGTTTTTAACAAAACGTTCTATATCTGCACGCATACTCTTCCAATAGTAAGAGGCTTTAATTCTATTATACATGCGTTTTATACCTGGGTGACCAGCTATAGTAGTTCCGTGATTTTCTTTAAGAATATTTGGAACTTCAGAAGGAGTTGGATACAGTATCTGATTTTTGTAAATATGAATTTTTATTCCTGTGTTACTAAAAATGTATGAAATAATATTGTAAATTTTAACATATGATAATTTAGTATACGGTTCTGTAAAATCTGATATAGCTAATTCCTTATCGTATTCGTCTTTAGAGACCATTTCATTTCTTAATTTTAATAATAAGTTGTAAATAGTTTTGTAACTAGTTTCGTTAAAATGATGAATCTTTGTATATAAGAAATAAATTGTTTTGTTTCTAGCGTTAATTGTCTGTATAGTATCAGGTTCGCGTTCGCCTGCGCGAAACTCAGCGGAGTCATCTAACATTGATAACAATTGCTCGCAATGTGGCATAGAGTAGTCTAAGTCCAGAGAAACCGGACAAATAATTAATTTTTGTTTTGCTAAATGTAAACTCTCATTATGTTCCTCGATTTGCGTATCACAATTAGGAATAGTTTTTGTAAACTGCATTTTAAAGAAACTCTCATAAGTAGTTTTAATTAATTTAGAACTTTGTTTACGAGTAATTACATTCACGGGATAACGAGAAAGTGCATCAACATTACAGTTAATTCGACCTGGTTTATAGACTATCTCGTAGTCATATTCCTCTAACTTTAAACGCCATCTAAGTAAACGTCCACCTGGATCCTTAGCATTAAATAACCAAGTGAGAGGACGGTGATCTGTGACTATTTTAAATTTATAACCATATAAATAGGGACGGAAAGTATTAATGCCAAAAAGAATAGCAAGAAGTTCCTTCTCTGTTGTGGAGTAGTTTCCTTCTTGTTTGTTTAAAGTGCGAGATGCAAATGCGATTGGTTTATCTTTACCTATCTCTCCTTGTGATAAAACTGCGCCAACGGCATAGTTAGAAGCATCAGTAGTTACAATAAAGGGTTGTGAAAAGTCAGGGTATTGTAACAAGGGAGCTGACATGAGCTTTTGCTTAAGAGTATTAAAAGCATGTTCTTGTTCATGAGACCAATGAAAAGAAGTATCTTTCTTTAATAAAGAAGTAAGAGGCTTGGTTATATGAGAGAAATTTTCTATAAAGCGACGGTAATAACCAGTTAATCCAAGGAAAGACTTTATATCTTTAGGTGTTTTAGGTGTAGGAAATTGTGAAATAGCCTTGACCTTCTCGGGGTTAGGTGAAACACCGTTATCTGTGATAACATGCCCTAGATAAGCGACTTCGCGCCGAAGAAATTCGCATTTATCGGGCTGTAATTTTAAGTTTGCTTCTCTAAATTTAGTAAATATAAGTTCTAGTTTTTTTATATGAGACTCGAGGTCGTGAGAATATACAATACAATCATCTAAATAAATATAACAATGAAGACCTTGTAATCCTGTAAGAACTAAATTCATCATCCTCTGAAAAGTAGAAGGTGCATTTTTTAATCCAAATGGCATTCGTGTAAATTCGAAATGACCTGAGATGCCATTGGTTGTAACACTAAAACCTGTTTTTTCAGTATCCTTGGGATCTAAACACAACTGGTGAAATCCAGATGCTAAATCTAAGGTGCTAAAATATTTTGAATGACCTAACTGGTCTAATATATCAGTAATAAGAGGAAGAGGATATACTTCTGAAACTGTGACATCATTTAAGCGACGATAATCGATAACAATTCGCCATTTTTGTTTACCAGAAGCGTCGAGCTTCTTCGGAACAACCCACACAGGTGCACTCCATGGTGAGGTTGAAGGACGGATAATATTCTGGTCTAACATTTTCTTAATTTGTTTTTCGACTTCGTCTTTATGAATTTCAGGAAAACGGTAGGATTTTACATGAATAGGGGCTGCGTTGCCCGTATTAATAGAATGTTTAATTACATTAGTGTAAGTTAAAAATTCTCCATCAAGATGAAATATATCTGTAAACTTCGAAATACAATTAAATAATAACTTTTTCTCCTGCGGATTAAGATGTGAACACCTAATTTGATCAAGAACTTTCTGTGAACGGTCAATATTCGAAGAACTTAACTGATGTATAAGTTCTTTCTGAGTATTATCTAATTTAGAAAGGGGCAATTCAAAAGGTGTTAACCGAACTTGAAAGTTATCTACTTTTATTTCTGATTCGGTTGTATTTAAAACTGAGACGTTAACTCTTTTATTAGGCTTTAAACTTACTATACAATTTGATATAAATACGCCTTCACAAATTTTTTGATCAAGAACTAAAGCATCTGAGAGATCTCTTATCTCTGCTAAATTGGAGACTGGACACTCTATGACCATTTCTGAACGCGGAGGTATAATATAAGAAGACTTGTTACAACAAATAGGAATAACGTAACCTTGAACATTAAGAGTGTTGGTTGAATATTGAACATCAACTTTAAAATGTTGAATAAAATCACTACCTATAATGCCATCATATATTAAATTAATATTATCATCAATTGCATGAAAAACGTAATTAAAAATAATCTTTCTATCGGGAAGAATTTGATAAAAAGGATTGAGTTGAATAGACCCTAAAGATTCGCAATATGAATCGTTATCACTTAAGCCTTTCAGTTTTATAATTTCGGGTTCAAGCACTGGTTGATTAAATAAACTTGAATATTTAACAATTGAAATAGTAGAACCAGTGTCAATTAAAAAGCATAAACTTTTATTACTAAATTTACTTTTTAAATAAACGTGAGGAAGAGAAACTTTATTATTGATTTTGTTAATAGTAAAAGTATTCTCTCGCGTAAAATCCCGAAAATTTGAACTCGATTTCTCATCTCGAGGTGAGGGATTTTGTTTAATTTTCTTTCTAAAATTAGTGTCAACACAACCAGAATCTGAGACATAGTTTTTATTTTTAAACTTAGAAACATTTTTATGTAAATTGACCTGTGCGGAAAATAACTTAGGAACACAGGGTGATGTCTCTGAATGTTGACTAGTCTGTGCTGAATATAACTTAGGAACACAGAATGATTTATTTGAACTTTGAATGACCTGTGCTGAATAAAAATTAGGAACACAGGGTAAACACTCTGAGTGTTGATTAATCTGTGCTGAGTAAAACTTAGGAGCACGGAATGATTTACTTGAACGTTGAATAACCTGTGAAGAACAAAACTTAGGAACACAGGATGAACACTCTGAGCTATTGAACTGAGTCCTATGTATTTTAAATTGATTCGTGTCATTTTTATCAAAACTAGGTTTCGGTAGACACGGAACCAAAACCGAATTCAGTTTAAAATATTATCATTTTTATTCTCAGTGCATTCAACAACATGCATATTACTGGAACTCGGTGCATGTGCACTGGATATCGTATTACGAGGACGGCTATTGTTATCAACGCGCATTTTATTTTTATATTGAAGCTTGCGACATTCGTTAATTACGTGACCACGGTTTTTGCAATATGCACAAACTTTATTTGAATCAAAATTAGATTTATTTAGATTTTTCGAAAAGCTGTTGTTATTGTAATTATTAGACGTATTTGGTGAATTATAATTATTTGAGTTAAGATGATAAATTTTAGGCTTATTATAAGATTTATTTTTATTTTTAAAACACTGGGCAGCGACATGACCACTTTTATTGCAAACTGAACATTGTTTATAATAAGAATGATTAGATAATTTGGAAAGTTTAAACAGTTTTTCTTCTTCAATTGCATGTGTTATCGCTTCTGACAAAGATTTAGGATTTCTGCAACGCACTATATGTGAAAAATTTGAATTTAAACCTAACAAAAACGTATTTAATGCCAAATCCTCCAATGCAGCTAATCTACCAATTAATTCGGAGTCATTTTCACAGCTGTAATGAATGTCGGATTGTAACCTCGTTAGGCAGGTTTCTATGCGTAATGAATATTGCATCACGTCTTCAGAAGGTAACTGCTTACAGTTCTGCAAGTCTACGAGCAAGTGTGTGGAGTGTTTTTTCTCTCCAAATGTAGTTTTTAAAAAGTCTTTGATTTCTGACCATTTACTAAATTTTTTTAAACAACACGCTAATTGAGCTTTGCCTTCCAGTTGTGATACAATATATTTACACAAAACATTCCGTTGTTCTGTACTGGCTAGTGAAATTGCATTTTCGCAATTAGTTAAAAATGCGGGAAGACTTTCGCGATCCCCACTGTAGGGTTTGATGAACTTAGTTAAAACTGAGAGAGCAATTTTTTCGGACATTTTACAAGGTTTTGTTTCAAACTTATTCTCTTCAGAGGAGCTCTCAGTGGAATCTGAAGATTCGTATTCGGCTTCAGATTTTAAAGACATAGAGTTGGATTGTTTTTCTAAAAAATAGTACAGAACATCAGAAAGATAAAATTTACATAAAAATTAAGTTAGCACACAAAATAAATTGGAAATAAAATACTAGAATTCCCGAAAAAGAGAAGTAGAAATATGTAGATCACTGAAAATATTTGTGTAAAAAAAAAGGTAAAAACTCACATTAACACTGCACTCACGAACATTTTTGGAAAAACACTTAATTTTTTAAAATTGAAGCGACGGCGACCACGTGGAGCTCGGATTCCTGACGACACAGAGCGTCGTATGACGTGGATACCTCGAACTCACGTGACGTTGCGTTGACCGTCGTTCCGTGGGAAACACGATGTTTTTTGAGAGCCGATGAAGGGTGATGACGCGGGCTCACGCTGATGATGCGGAGACTTATCGTCGGTCACTTATCCCTGATGTCCACGATGATGATTTGCCGATGATGAGCTGATGTAGAAGTTGGAGTCACGCCGAAGGGATGCGGGCTCACGCTATTAGAATGAGTCTTAACGTCGATCTCCTGGTGTGATGCGGGCTCGCGCTACGGAGCGGAGTCTTACCGTCGACCACAAAAGGACCTTAGTCTACGGAACAAAACCGGGGTGTCAAGCGGGAACGAATCCGCGACGCCTAACACCTAATGATCCCAGTACTTCACGTTTCCTGAGATCATCCCACTTCTGACACCAAAATTGTTAGGATGGCCATCCTAACATAACGTAACATAAAAAAGCAATATGAACCACTTACAACACATTAACACTAAATAAACTATAATTATAAAGTTATAGTTTAGTTAGTAACTAATTTATAACGTTATAGTTTACTTACCCACAAAACAAGTTGATTGAACTCTTATCCCCAAAACACAGTTTAATTTAGTAAGTAAATTTGTTTATTGTTCTCACCTACTTCGCGTGCTATGTTTATTTATAATACAATCTTATCTCACGAATTACGTAGTTCATTATTGCCTCCATTTAATGATAAGTACCTATATATTGTACAAAAAGCAGACGAATTAAAATAGAACGTATCGTAACTAAACTGTATGTGTGTTAACAATTAACAAACCCTAATGATATCTCTGACCATGACCTCGAAGTGCGGTCTTGACCTACTATTACTAGTAATACCTAATCCACTACACGAATCTGTATCATAATATTATTTTCTCCTAATGAAATGAACGAACAGGAATTACATTTTCAATTCTATGATTTACTTCTCTTGGGTGCCCTCACAACAAAGTCTAAGAAGAATGATACGCAGGCGCGGTCGCAGCCTGAAATTTTGGAGGGGGGCTAATAATAATGCAATATTATGTCGAGTAAATTAGACTTTATTGCACAATACACAATTGTATTGCACACATTAAACAACAAATTGAAGTCTTCTATTTTTAAAAAGCACATTATTTTGAGTATCTACAATAAACCGACAAATTAAGTATGTAGAATATAAATTTTTAGAAGATTTTTCAAGTTGACGTGTACGATTTTGAGGGGGTCATGTTCCCTGTGACCCCCTCCCTTCGAACCGCGCCTGCGCATACGTAAGATTTACGTTAAAGTCAGTCTTTTTAGAAAAACAATTTATACTCACAGTCCCAACTAGAATTCCCTGTCGTGCTTGCCAAGAAAACACAAAAGTCAATTAACACACATTATATTTTGGGTGTTTCTGTAATTATGGTAGAAGAGATATCTAGTAAATTAATAATTTATTTCTTTTGCCACGCTGGGACTCGAACCCAGGACCCTTTGAATATCAACATTTTATCTACTACACCAAAAAAAGATAAACTCAAAAATATGCCGATAGCCGTTTGTAGCAAAGTCAAGTCAAGATCAAGTCACTCTTATAGCTCTACATTTTAACATTTATAACTCTAAATAACCCAAAATATTATTATACGTATCGATAGACAGATATATTTCTCCTAGTGATGCTAATCTAAAGTTGCACTCTACACTGCAAGATGTCAATGTTGATTTATGATTGTTGATAATTATTGCATCAATAGGGCTGTTACGTTTAACAAGTGATATTTGCTGTTGGCTGGTCGCCCGCATATTGTATTATAATTAAGCGCCACGCTGATTTTTAGTTATAAAAGTTGTTATGTAGTTATATTGGGTGGTCCCAATACAACCTACTACATTTTCATGTTTATCAAATATCCTACTAATATAATAAATTTGATTTTATTTTATTACTTATAAATTTAAAAATAAAATTTATTGTAAATTTAAGTTTATACGTTTGGATATTTGTTAGGTACTTAATGACGCATAAACGACTGGACCGATATTATTGAAATTTGGCACCGACTTTAGACTATTTGAGTCTATAATCTAGATCTGCACCTAAACAGAAATTTGATGTCGTTAGATGCAACGGTGAAGAAAGCATGGTGATAATAGTAGCATGCCTGAGAGTTCTCGTAAAAGAT
>DVRK01000014.1:0-11233 GCA_018232445.1 Muschampia musta
TTTATTTTATTTCTTTACTTTCTTATGTGACTTTAGCAATTTATGGCAACATTAGGTTTAGCTTATGGCAATTTGTAGCTAGCTGTAGGCATAACACATTTTCAGCATCGTATGTCAGTAATTAATAATTTCTGAACTTTTCTTTGAGTTTGCTGTTCCATCCACACAGTTAATTCTTTTTGAAATTTTCTTTAAGTAATTGGGAAATTCAAATACATACATTTTCTTAATTGGCTTTTCTTTCAGTTTGCTGTTCCTTCCACACGGTAAATTCTTTTCGAAATTTTCTTTATGTAATTTGGAATTCCAAATATCTACATTTTCTTAATTGAATCCACAATGCCTACAACCCTTTTCATGGCCCACTGCTGGGCTCGGGTCTCTCTCCACAACCGGGGAAGGCCTAGAGCATACATAATGCGGATTGGTGGAGAATTGAATCCACAACACGTAAATGTAATTCTATTTTTTACGCTGTCATTTACTTAATCGAAAGTATATTTGACAATACATTTAGTTTCTGCTACGAGGTAACATATGGATGTAATCGAGGTAATGTATGGAACGTTACGCGGCATTTTCCATTACGCTTTCCGATCACCACATCCTGTTTACGCTACAGTAGATACCACGTAAAATCAAGTTAAACATTACTTTGTTTCTCGTAATCTAAAAGCAAATAAGTAGTTAACTGGTAATGGAATCCAAGACTTCCATTTCCAGAGCTATTTGGTTAAGAGGGTTATTTATTTTCTCCTATTATTATAATAGAAGCGATGAAAGCACCCCTGTACTGATATGTAGTTACGTAAGTCAGTGGGTGGGAGGGTTGAACGTAATTTTGTATCAAGCAGTCTGTCAATAAACGCTGTACCGACTACACGGGTTTTTATTTATCAGTGGCCGACGAGGAATTTTGTGCTAGTTCATCATGGCGGTGGGACCAAAGTACGCTGAGTTTGATGTGCAAAATGGGAACTGGACATTGTATTGTGATCGGTTAGATATGTATTTTACGGCGAATTCAATTAAGGATGAACTAAAAGTGCCGACGTTAATATCAATCATGGGTGAAGCGGCGTACGAGTTGATGGTTAACTTATGCAGTCCTGTTAAACCGGGTGACAAGAAATATAGTGAACTTAAAGATATTATGCAGAAGTTTTTACAACCTAAACCGTCATTTTTAGCGGAACGGTATAGGTTTCGCCAGTGTAGACAGAGTAACGGCGAATCAGTGGCCCAATATGTGGCACAGTTAAAAAAAATGGCGAGAAATTGTGAATTCGGAGCTACATTTAATGAAAATTTAAGGGATCAGTTGGTGTGTGGATTATTAAGCGATGGTATTAGGCAAAGATTATTTGCTGAAGCTAAAATAGACTTTGAGAAAGCATTGACACTATCATTGTCATTAGAGGCGGCGGAGCGGGACGCTCATTGTGTTGACAGCGTCAGTGGTGTCGGCAACGGCGGCAGGGGGCAGGAAGTTTCTAGTGTGTTTAGTGCAAAATGTGAAGTTAATGCGTTGCGCACGAGCGGCTGTTTCGGATGTGGGGACATTCATCACAGTTATGCAAATTGCAAGTTCAAGGAATATACATGCAGCCGTTGTAACAAAATGGGACATTTACGGCGGGTGTGTACTTGGGAGGTCGGCGGCGGCCGGGCGCGGGGGGCGTGGGCTCCGTCGGCGGAGCCGAACCGCGAGCAAGCGTTACGAGCCACCGGTGCGGGGGGCGCAGGGAGCGGTCCTCGGAAACAGTGGGGCAGGCATGGCGGCGCGGGCGCAGGGCGCGGGGTCGCGCGGGCACAGCGCGGGATGCGCGGGGGGGCGGCGGCGGGGCGCGGATCCCGCCATCATGCCGATACTCACTGGGCGCGGGAGGCGGCCAGCGAGGCGGCGGACTACGATACCAACGACGGGGTCAGAAATGCGGACGATGATGAGGAACCAGTATATCAAATGTCTTTAGCACAGTATAAACCGGTAAGAATGCCGATAAAAATTGAAAAACATTTAATTTTAATGGAAATAGATACCGGATCAGCTATTTCTTGTATAAATGAACAGATGTATGAAAAATATTTTAGTTACATTCCTTTACAAACTTGCAATTTAACTGTAAGATTTTATGATAATAGTACAGTAAGACCGGTAGGCTTGCTACAAGTTAATGTAGAATATAATAATAAGAAAAAGGTTTTGGATTTGTACGTCATAAATAGAGGTTCAACCAGTCTGTTGGGTCGGCAATGGCTGGCAGAACTAAGCATCGACATTCCTAAAATAACATTAAATAGCCTAAGCCCAGTGCTGGAGTCTGACGTCACTAAATTAGTGTCACAAATATGTTGCAGATACAGTGATCTATTCAAGAATGAACTGGGTTGTTTCACGGGCGGGAGGGCCGTGCTGCGGGTGCGGCCGGGCGCGCGGCCGGTGTTCTGCCGAGCGCGGCCGCTGCCATACGCGCTACGCGAGCGTGTGGATGCCGAACTGGACGCCATGCTGCGCGCTGGCATCATCGAGCCCGTTGATCACTCCGACTGGGCCACCCCACTGGTAATTGTACATAAGCGGGACGGCGCTCTGCGATTGTGTGCAGATTTCAAGACCACTTTGAATCGGTTTTTGTGGGTTGATCGATATCCGGTACCTAAGATAGATGATCTGTTATCGAGTTTAAGCGGTAGTAGATACTTTACTAAGCTAGATCTGTCGCAGGCTTATAATCAGGTTCGCTTATCAGACGAATCCACAGAATTTACAGTAATCAATACGCATAGGGGTCTTTTCAAATACAATCGACTCGTTTTTGGTCTGGCATCGAGTCCGGGAATATTTCAGCGCTTAATGACTAATCTTTTAAAAGACATTCCGGATGTGACAGTTTTCTTAGATGATATATGTATAGGAGGAAAAACGTTCATTGAGCATGTTAAAAAGGTGGAGATGGTCTTAGACAGATTAAACAGTCACGGGTTAAAGATTAAAAAGGAAAAGTGCGATTTTTTTACACAAGAAGTAAAATATCTCGGTTTTATAATCAATAGGCAAGGCATTAGGGTAGATCCGGATAAGATTAAGCCGATATTGGAAATAAGGGAGCCTTCAACTGCATCAGAATTAAAATCATTTCTAGGAATGATTAATTTTTATGGAAAGTTCATAAAAAACCTTAGTAATTATGTAAGTCCTTTATATGAATTACTTCAGAAAAATAAGAATTGGTTATGGAATGCGGAACATAAATCAGCTTTTTTAAAAATTAAGAAGCTATTGGCCAGCAGCGACGTGCTCGCGCACTACGACGGGTCGCTAGCGACGGTGCTGACGTGCGACGCGAGTGCGTTCGGGCTCGGCGCCGTGCTGGCGCAGCACGCACCTGGCGGTCACGAGCGCGTCGTGGCCTACGCCTCGCGTGCCCTCACGGCTGCCGAGCGGAACTACAGTCAAATTCATAAGGAAGCGTTAGCGATCATTTTTGCTGTAAAGAAATTCCATCAATTTTTATATGGCCGGCGGTTTACTTTACGCTCGGATCACAAGCCACTTGTTAGTATTTTTGGACCTAATTGTGGAATTCCTAATATGACGGCGAGTCGACTACAACGTTGGGCTATAACGTTATCCGCGTACGAGTTCGATATAGAATATGTTAGGTCGGACGACAATACCGCGGACGCGCTCTCTAGGCTGATGTTGGGGTACAAGGCGGAGGGAGAGCGAGAAGATGAGACACCGGAACAAACGTATCTCCATTTCGCGTCCGAGGCGTTACTATTAGATTACAATAGCGTACGGAGAGAAACACTCAGTGATCCGATATATAGTCGAGTTCTTAGTTACATTAGGGACGGGTGGCCAGAACAAGCAGAAATTAAAGAGCTGAAACCATTTTTTAACAGAAAAAAAGAATTATATACTGAACTAGACTGTATTATGTGGGGCCATAGGGTGGTTATTCCCCCTAAATTACAAGATAAGGTGCTACGGGAGCTACATGATACTCATATGGGAATAGTAAAGACTAAAAGTTTAGCTCGGAGTTACGTGTGGTGGCCAGGCGTAGACGAGGCGGTGGAGCGGCAATGCGCGGCGTGCACCGTTTGCGCGCAGCTGGCGGCCGCGCCCGCCTCACACGCCCCGCGCGCTTGGCCATGGCCGGCGCGCCCGTGGACCCGGGTGCATTTAGACTTTTTGGGTCCGATTGCGGGAAATAAGTACTTAGTCATAGTTGATGCGGGTTCTAAATGGGTAGAAGTTGTTAAAATGGGATCCACCACGGCGCAGCAGGTAATAAAAGTCCTACGGGAATTTTTCTCTAGATACGGAATTCCAAAACAGTTAATCAGCGATAATGGTCCGCCATTCTCTAGTGAAGAACTTAACATATTTTGTAGGAGAAACGGAATAGAACAATTATTCTCGGCGCCTTATCACCCAGCGTCCAACGGATTAGCTGAGAACGCAGTCAAATTATGTAAGAATGTTATTAAGAAGGCTCTGTTACAGGGTGAGGACCCAGAAGTAATGCTCAATAGGTACTTACTAATATACCGCAATACAGTGCATGCCACCACCGGTGAGTGTCCAGCCAAGTTATTCCTAGGGAGATCTACTAGAACTAGACTAGATTGTGTAAAACCGGACAGGGAAAAAAGGGTAGAAGCCTCACAACGTCACTATGAACAAGTAGCTGGGGGATCGAATAGGTCGTTATCGGTGGGAGATAGGGTATGGTTTAGACAATTTGGTTCTAAGGTTAAATGGGAAAAGGGTAGGATTGTAGAAAAACTAGGCGAAACTGATTATAAAATTGTCACAGCTGATGGTTTGATGAAACATCGGCATATCGATCAACTTAAGAGACGACTAATAGATGTCAATTGTTGTCAGAGTGGGCGCACGCCTATACTTATGGAGTGGGGTGGTAGTGTGGGCAGTGACGCGGAGGGTTCGGGGGACGAGTTGGGAGCTCCCGTCAGTGAAACAACCCAAACCGCACAGCGTATACGTCGGCCTCCAGTACGATTTGGGTTTGACGAATTTGAGGGCTGTTAAAATGTTATAATTTTAGTTAAGTTATGTTGTTAGTTTGTTACTTAAATTTAATGTGTTATTGTAAACTTAGAATTATTTAGCGAAAGTAAGGTTTCTGTTATTCGGTATCATTTTTTTTGTTAGTTTGTAGTGTTTTTGTTATGTTATCAATTATTGTTATATTAAGGGTGGAGGTGATATGTAGTTACGTAAGTCAGTGGGTGGGAGGGTTGAACGTAATTTTGTATCAAGCAGTCCGTCTGTTTGGTTTAAATGTCTATGTGTATGTATTGGTTAGCAAAGATGCATGTCTCCACGCACACTACAAAAAGTTATTACATTTAAGTAAAGAAACGTTGTATTCGAAAGGCAGTTCGCAATAAACAAATCAGTAAGAAAGACGTGTCATTTAATTTCTAGTGATTAAAAGCATTCTGAACCTTATTAGTGAGTACATATGGTCGACTTCGAGCCGGATAGTGGAAATTTACCTGCGAACACCGAGCTGCGCGTAAACAAAGGATTCCACAGTCAGCCGCACGCACACGAACGCAAGCTAATATTGTGCATTATAAAGGAGCCTACAGACTGGTGAAATATTGAATATTATTTAAAATTAATTTTTAATCAAAATTTCAAAATTAATTGTGGACTTTATTAATAAAATATAATGGCTTCTACAACTAAAGAAATAATTAATTTATTAGAAGAAAAGGCAAGTTTACTACAAAAAACACAATTAAATTTAAAGAAATGTCCTAAGCAGCGGTTGACAAGAGGATACGTTGAAGCAAGATTGAAAAGCATAGAAGAAGATTGGCAGTTATTCAAATCCTACCATGAATCACTTATAAAGAATACATCTAAAGAAGAACGCATACATATTCCATATTTAGTGAATGAAGATTATTATGTTATTGAAGATTTATATCTCTGTCTGACGGGGGATTTGAAAGATATGATGATGACGTTTACGGGAATCCAGGAAACAAATAAATTTACGTCAGAAATCATACCACAAGTGAAATTGCCTAATATTCAACTTCCAACATTTGCCGGTCAGTATGAAGAATGGACAACTTTTAATGATTTGTTTACGTCACTCGTTCATCTTAACACTACATTAACGAAGGTTCAGAAACTACACTATTTGAAGTCGAGTCTTGCTGGAGAAGCTGAATCCCTGCTTAAACACATTCATGTCACCGAAAGCAACTACGAGCAAGCATGGGATATTTTGAAACAGCGGTATGGAAACAAACGACTTATTATCAATTCTTTGCTGAAAAGATTATTTGGACAAAAGAAAATCACTGCTCCTACAGCAAACCAGATCAAGATGTTGGTCGATACAACTAACGAATGCTTGAACTCTCTTGGTAATTTGCAAGTATCTACGAATTCCTGGGACCCAATGATCATCTATATTGTTGTTCAAAAATTGGACATTGAGACACATAAAGCATGGGAAGATCATATCTACAACCCAGATTCTGAGAAGTTGCCCACTTGGCAAGAACTAAGGAATTTCTTAGAAGCCAAATTTCGTACATTGGAGTTGATCACTCCAACATCAATCTTAAGAGATAGTAAGCCAGCAAAAGAAAGAACTTTCCATATTTCCGCACCAGCACCAGCGAAGACCTGCATTGTCTGTAATGAATCCCATACTGTTTGTCACTGTAAAGAGTTTACAAAGTTAAATCCAAAAGAAAGAAGCGAACTGGCGAAGGAAAAGAGGTTATGTTTTAATTGTCTAGTGCCTGGCCATTCTGCTATGAGATGTCGTCTTCGAATATCTTGCAGAATATGTAGACGACGCCATCACACTTTGTTGCACCAGACAAATCCAACCAGCCAAGCAACAGAAGAAACGACAGAGATACAGACAAACATTGCTATATCGTCACACTCAGTTACTAAGAATACCACTGCATTGCTTGCGACTGCTTTAGTACTTGTAAAGGATAACAAAGGACAGAACGTCATATTACGAGCATTGATAGATCAAGGATCGCAAGCAAATTTTGTGACTGAAAGAGCTACGCAACTTCTTGGAGTAAAACGAATGAGAACACGAGGAACTATAACAGGAGTAGGAACAACACAGGCAGAAGTAAATCAAGTGGTACATTTACAACTTCTGTCAAGATATGAAGATACTTTCCTACTTCCCGTGAAGGCATACGTCATGCCTACACGTTTGACCTCACAGCTACCATCCAAGTCATTCACAAATCAATCACATACCTGGTCACACTTAAAGAACCTCGTCCTGGCCGATCCTGGTTTTAACAGGGCAGGACGAATTGATTTGCTGCTAGGTGTGGAAGTGTACGCTCAAATCTTGAAGGTGAATTTGATCAGAGGTCCTCCAAACTCGCCATGTGCTCAAGAGACAAGCTTTGGATGGATTCTCTTTGGAGAGATACAGAGCGACACTGAAGTAGAAGAAATCATGGTTATGCATCATGAAGCACACATGGATGATATACTATATAAGTTATGGGAAATAGACAGTCACGAAGAAAATAAATTAACCAAAGAAGAAGAATTATGCCAAGAATTATATTTAAAAACTTATACCAGAAATGAAGAAGGACGATACGTCGTGAAATTACCCTTTAAAACAGAAACACCAAGAAGTACTGAGGGAAATACAAGAGAGATATCAAGAATTAGACTAAATCAGCTAGAGAGACGTTTAGAAAGAAATTTAGAACTAAGAAAAGAATATAATAAGGTCATGGAAGAATATATTACTTTGCATCACATGGAAGAAGTCCCGAAAAATGAAATTTCTAACCCATCCGTTTACTTACCGCATCATGCAGTAGTAAAAGAATCAAGTGACACTACCAAAGTACGAGTCGTTTTCAATGCTTCTTCTCCAGGAAGCAACAATGTCTCACTAAACGAGGAACTTTTAGTGGGTCCAACATTACAAGAAGACATGAGGTCATTACTAATGAGGTTTCGCCTGAAACGAATCGGGTTTGTAGCTGATATCCAAAAGATGTATCGAAATATATTAGTCACCAAAGAAGATGCTGATTTCCAAAGAATTTTATGGCGAAGTAACATAAATGATGAAATCAAAGATTATCGTTTGTTAACCGTGACATTTGGAACTGCTTCTGCACCTTACCTTGCGGTCAGAACTCTTCAACAGGTGGCAGAAGATGACGGCCTGAAATGTCCAAAGGCAGCTGAAACCATTAAAACTGATTTTTTTATGGATGATTTGATGTCTGGGCAGGACACCGTCGAAGAAGCGATAAACATAGCACAGAATATAAGTAAAATCTTGGAAGGAGGTGGTTTTCCTTTACAGAAATGGGCATCCAATAGCATTGAGTTTTTGAAGACCATGGGTACCTCTGAGATAAGTTCTCATGTGAAGGTTTCGTTGAATGTAGGAGGAACTGTTAGAACTCTGGGTTTGTCCTGGAACCTGGAAGATGATTATTTGCAATATAACTGCCACTTACCTGAACCCGCTGATAAAATTACGAAGAGGAGCATCTTAGCCGAGATCCAACACCTTTTTGATCCTCTTGGATGGATATCTCCAGCGATTTTACCTGCAAAGCTTTTACTACAAAATTTGTGGTTAAGAGATGTCACCTGGGATGAACAGCTGGAACCTGAAATAAAAGAAAAATGGTTAGAAATTAGACACAGTTTAGAAGATATAGACAAAGTAAAAATAAAGCGATGGCTGAATACTACGAATGATACTTTACCTGATGTAACTATTCATGGTTTTAGCGATTCTTCAACTAAGGCCTACGGCGCTGTTGCCTATTTGAGAATAAAATTAGGAAATGGACAGTACAAAACTGAGTTGATTGCTGCTAGAACCCGAGTTGCGCCTATAAAACCAGTCACTTTACCTCGGTTGGAGCTATGTGGAGCCGTCCTACTATCCAAATTACTAAAACAAATCAGCGTGGCAACACGTATACCAATCTCGCAAATTTATGCCTGGACGGACTCAACTATAGTCCTGTCGTGGCTTCGAGGAGATCCTGGGAGGTGGCAAACATTTGTGAGAAACAGAGTTGTTACTATATTGGACAATATAGGACACAACTGGTTTCATGTAAATTCCCAAGAAAATCCCGCAGACATAGCATCCCGTGGTATGTTATTAGTGGAGCTTAATAATAACCATCTATGGTGGCAGGGCCCAGACTGGCTAAGAAATGAAGAACTCGAGATGACTAAAGTTGAAGATGACTCATTAGACCTGGAAAGAAAGAAAGAAACACACATTAGTATGAACATAACACAACAAGAAAAAGAAAAAACCATACTTACCCAGTTTGATAATTTTGAAGACTTAAGAGACCTAACTAGAACTATTGCATATGCTAAAAGATTCTTGAACTTTAAAAAAGCTGGAAATGAGGCTAAAGTTATCACCCCCAAGGAAATGACAACCGCATTAGAACAATGTGTGAAAATAGCGCAAGAGAGTGAATTTACAAAGGAATTAGATTATTTACGAAAGGGAAAGATGGTAGATAACAAAAGTCACATCAAGAAATTAAATCCCTTTCTAGATCAACAAAAGATTATTCGAGTTGGAGGCCGCCTACGTCATGCTGATGTTCCGGAAAATACAAAACACCCTATGATTTTAAATAATAAAAGTTCATTGGCTGCATTAATTGTTAAGAATGCACACAGAAGGACATTACATGGTGGAGTTCAACTTACCATGAGTGATGTGAGAAGTCAGTTCTGGATTCCTAGGTTGAAAACGTTAGTGTCCTCCACTATACATAAGTGCTTGGTATGCGCAAGGCAGAGAGCCATTACTCGCAACCAACTTATGGGAGATTTACCATCAGCCCGAGTCACACCGGCTCGCCCATTCTTGAATACAGGGGTTGATTTTGCTGGCCCATTACAGATTTTGAAAACAAAAGGGCGAGGAGGCAGGTGCGAAAAAGGATATATTTGCATTTTTGTATGCATGGCCACTAAAGCGGTGCATCTGGAATTAGTAGGTGACCTTAGTACAGCTTCCTTCGTTGGTGCGTTTCGGCGTTTCGTGGCAAGAAGAGGTCATTGTGGACATATATGGAGTGACCGAGGTACCAATTTTGTGGGTGCGAGCAAGGAGTTACAGGAAATGTGGAACGATACCAAACTAGAAATGCCAGAAAACTTGGTTAAATTATTAGCTGAGGATGGGACGGAATGGCATTTCAACCCCCCTTATAGTCCTAATTTTGGAGGCTTATGGGAGGCGGGGGTGAAATCTATTAAGCACCATTTGAGAAGAATATTAACTAAGAATTTAACTTTTGAAGAAATGACTACGACCCTCTGTGAGATCGAGGCCTGTCTTAATTCGCGCCCTCTTTGTCCAATTGATGGCTCAGACATGGATAATATAGAAATACTTACGCCAGGACACTTCCTTATCGGTGAGGCTCCTATTAATGTTCCTGAACCAGACCTGAAGGATGTGAACTGTAATCGTTTAACGAGATGGCAGCATACACGAAAAGTAGTGCAACACTTTTGGCATAGATGGCAAAATGAGTATTTAACACGATTACAACAGCGACCTAAATGGTGCACTACCCAGAATGAATTCGAAGTTGGAGATGTGGTCCTGGTAAAAGAAGAAAATCTTCCTCCAGGGAAATGGGCCCTCGGGCGTATCACAGAGAAGCATGTTGGTGGTGACAGTATGTGTCGTGTGTATAGTTTAAAAAGTGGTGGTAAAATTATAAAACGATCAGTTTCAAAATTATGTACATTACCCATTAGTGATTAATTAAAATGTATTTAATTTATTTAAATATTTATTTGTATTTCAAAGTTCATTTCAAATAACATTGTTAAAAATAATTTAATTAAGATTTAAAGTTACCAGTGTATAAGCACCTTTACGTAGTATCAGTTCGTAGAATCAGTTCATTTTTTTATTAATGTGGGTAAACCAATATTTTTTCGTAAATGTTTATTTGTTGATTTCTGGTTAAGAATGTTTTAAGTAAAAACGTTGTTTTTAGGGTGGCGGCATGTTTGGTTTAAATGTCTATGTGTATGTATTGGTTAGCAAAGATGCATGTCTCCACGCACACTACAAAAAGTTATTACATTTAAGTAAAGAAACGTTGTATTCGAAAGGCAGTTCGCAATAAACAAATCAGTAAGAAAGAC
>DVRK01000015.1:0-10996 GCA_018232445.1 Muschampia musta
GAACGGGAACTTGAAGCAAATTTCTCGAAAATTGCTTAATTTGGTGCAAATCGCTTGGATGTTCAGGTCTGTATCTCTGAAGTCCATGGTCAGATCATCATTATTTTTCAATGGAACCAATTTCGGACCATTTCCAGTCCGACAAAAAAAGAATCATCCAAATCGGTTCACAAACGACTTTTTTTGATTTTTGATTCCTCTCTATACCCAATTCTGAAACCCACGCAGACAAAGTTGCGGGCATAAGCTAGTATAAAATAAAGTAAAAATTATCTAGATTTAAAAACTAGATGAAACAAAAATATGAATATTAATCCAATCTTCCGATACCGGGAATCGAACCCGAGCCTCCTGGGGTGAGAGCCAGGTATCCTAGCCACTAGACCATATCGGATCTTGTCTAACTAAACAAATTTTTGTATAATAAATGATAAAATCATATTTTTTATTACTTTTATAAAATTTAAAATTTAAATGGTTTACAATAAATATTCAAATTTTAATGTTTCCATTTTGTCAAAACAAAGCATAATGCAAAAACTTTCTGAAACCTTTTTATTTTAACTTGACACATCAATAAAATTATACATTATTCTATTTAAAAGCGAAATGCATCTTTGTCATTAGTATTTTTGTGCCCTATTTAAAGAAAAACACAAATAATAATTATAATTTTATTTTTACAATAAAATTCTTTTTAGTTCACCATTCTGAAGTAAAGTTAAAGCGCCCTCTTTCTTTTTTATGCCGTAACGAATAGCTTTCCTACCGAAACCTCATAATGTTCAACAGGTTCAAGTTCCTACAACTTCACATAGATGTCGCTGTTTATAGCTTTAAGTACATAAAATTATGGATGTTTGGATGTTAGCAGGGTGCTCAAACTTAGTACAAAGCACTGGGAAAGACAGACTAATGCTATGCTGTTAATATGAATAGTCTTTTTCATGTTCAACGATCAACATTGTCAGGAGTTTTTTTAATATAGCATTATAATATTCTATATATTCCTAAACAGTTCCAGAGATGGCAGCACATTGGAAAAGTTTCAAATAGTTTGTATAGATGGCGCTTAAATTCATTATTCGGTAGTAAAGTTTAACAATTTTGTTTTGACAAATTTGACAAGACAATTTTACATACATGTCATATGTCATCCCTCTTTTGAGAAGGTTATGCTTGTATGTGATATTGTGCTTAAAACTGTGTTTTAAGTGTTCTTTGTGAATTTTCCGTTGAGTCGAGCTGTAATAGTTCCTCCGGATAAGTTCAAAATTGTGAAATCCTCATATCAAGTATCACTAAACTATTCTGAGACAGGACTCGTATCTTAGTGTAGTGTTGTGTGGTTTTTGAGACAGGACTCGTTATATTTTATTTGTTGTGCTGCACCGTACTAATAATGTCTTCTAATCAGCATTGTTGTGTTCCCGGGTGCAAAGAAAGTGGAGGTAAGCTTAAATTAAAACTTAACCTCTCTTTATTAGACTGATTATTATAATAATAAAAACAGAGGCAATGGCATTTGAAATGCAAAGTTTTTTCCTTTCCTTTCCCTAAATATGTGTTTAATAATACACCAGGTGGTAGAACTTGTATAGTTCGCCCGGGGATGTACCACCGCCGACATCATAACCCGCCGTTATGCAAGTCTTGTATCAATGTTAAGTTCTTGTGTTTTGGTTGGGGAAGGTGGAAGCCAGCCATACTTTATTTGAGGCGACCATCTCAGTCCTCATAAGTAGCAATGCATCCACGTGTGACCTCGGATAAGACTTTTATCCTATTTGAGGCTAGATGTAAGTGTCATGGATTGCAGTGACCACTTAACATCAGATGGCCTGCATGCTCATTTCAGTAGAAAATATGTTGATAAAGTGTGGCAATAAAGTCCACAAAGTGGCTGTAAAGAGCCCTGTTACGATTAGAAACAAAGATCAAAATTGTTTATTACAATAATCAAATAATTGTATCAAAAATATTTTTGAAAAAGAGTTTTAAAACCAAGTAAGGATGATTTCAAATTTGCCATAGAAATAGAAAATGCAATTATCTTTCCTTAAATTAAATATTTTCAAAATGTTTTTGATACATCTTTTAGAACTCTGTATTCTACTTATGTGTATTAAGTTTCATTAGAATCGGTTTATTCATTTGAAAGATTTTTGATTTATCACTTTGTATAAAACCCCGTGCGGGATAAACACCCTTAATAGTAATCTTCTAGAGTAAAAATGGTTACTTGCCTTTATACCATTTATTGTAGGTGTACCTGCCCCTGCCACAAAAGTGTCAGCCACATTTGTATAAAATGTAGCTAAGATATAATCACAGAGTACAATATCACCATCACCTACTTCTTTTTAGAAGATACTTATTTAAAAATGTGTGGATGGAAACTAAGCAAATGTAAACTAATTACAAATGTTGGTCCAAACTAGTTTGTTTATTTTTGTATATATTTGTATATATTTATATATAAGATTATACAAAATTTATTTGTTCCTTTTGATGTTGGATGTGCCTATAGGTTCAGTAATCTATTAATAGATAACACTGTGTTCTTGCTTGTATCTTAATATATCTTTATAAATAATATTTCAGGTGTGTGCCAGCCTCTGCATCGCTTTCCAAATCCTGAAGTGGCAAGAGATAGGTTTAATACATGGCTGTATGCAATTGGTGGTGATATAATTGGGCTGAAAAATGAATTTATTTACAAGTACCGTCGTGTATGTCATAGACATTTTGAAGAAAAGTTTATTTGCCGTAAGAGACTAAGCAATATTGCTATTCCAACATTGAATATGCCAGGTTTGTACTTGATGTTTTTTACATCGAATAGTATTACCTTAGAACTATAATCTACAGATAGACATAATTAAACTGTTGACCTTATTTGTTACTGTTGAATAGCAATCTTTCGAAAATAATCTGACTTGTGTAGGCAACTAATCCCTAACTTCATTAATCCGCAGCAACATGTTCAACCATGGTCTGACTCTATGGCCCTCAAATATTTTGAATACCTAATATATTTCTTCAGAATATTGTTTATATTCTCATAAGAATTGAAGAGTTCTGTGAGAGTTTGTTGTAGATCTCATCATCAGATCTGCAGTATCTCTTTTTATACTCAAAAGAAATTATTAAATTTGGTTAAAGTTGTGCAAATTAAGAATTTTTGCAATATATAAACTGTGGGTTTGATTCCTACTCAGGACAAATATTTGTGAGGTGAGCATGAATGTTTGTTCTGCATCTGGATGTAAAATTAACCATATAAGTAGGTATGTAGTTAGAAATATATATGTATGTTTATCACTTATCTCATTACCATAACACAGGCTCCACTGAATTTAGGAACAATGACTGTATGTAAGGTGTCCCTAGATATTTATTATTATTTGATTTTTGGCTATATTGGCATATGCAATTCCAGCGTGATTGATTCCATTCCATGCTTCAGAGGGTTGCATGTTAGGTAGTCTCTGCTGGCTGTTATTGATACATTGCAGTAGTCAAACCTGGTTGCAGGCCAGGCAGGTTTTCCACTATTCCATATCTCTACCAATCTGTATTGGAGCAGTGTGGTGTATGCTCCAGAGCCCGAGTTCAGCAGTGGCTATATGGATTGTGTTAAGAAAGTCTTCAGTCTTTTTTTTTAAGTACAAAAAAATGTGGCAGAACTTTCTGTAAATTTTGTTATGTCTACAGAACATATTCATGTTCCATAGTTGTACAAAAATTAAATGATCTAAATATATTATGTTTTAAAAAATAACTGAATTATAAAAAAATGAATAACTTGATTGCAATTTTTTCAGATCTGAAGTCTCCTAGGAAATACAACTTTGAAATAAGAAAACCAATGCAAGAAATCGAGAATACCTTTTTGAAACCATCTACTTCTACAGGTACAGTATTGTTGGTTGTAGTTATTTTAATAGCATAACTAGCTGACACAGTCTATCACTGTGTAATCACAAATTACATAAACATATTTCATTTCATGTTTTTGTTTTCAGATAAACAGCCTCAAATACGCCAATTGTACACTGAGACAGCTATTATGGTTCCTATGCCATCTACAAGTACAGTTTCAGCTAATAAAGAAAACTTAGGTAGGTGACAATAACTAAAAATCATTCATTAACATTATCATCACTAACAACAACCTTTTTTGTCCACAAAAAGAATGGTGAAAATGATTTAGACTATAGTCCAAGGGCATGCAAGGCTAGACTGCTACAGGCTACTTTATGATTGACTTTAAAAAAAATGTTGAATTATCTATGTAGCATAATCCTTATCACATATTTCCAGTACTCAAGAATTATGTATATAAGAATTTCAATAGTGATACTAATAGTAATATTTATATTTTATTTCAGAACCGATTATTGCATCAACTGTATCATCTTCATCACCCACTGAGATGATAATAAATGAGCCTATTCAATCTGTAGAAACGCTTCCAATGACTTCCAAGAAAAGCTTAGGTTTGTTTCTTTATTGGTTTTTGATAAAAGTACTAAATAATAATTAATTTATTTACTTATCTATGATAAAAATTAACATGTTACATATTTTCAGGTGAAAAGAAATTCAGCAAGAAAATAAGGAAGAACCACAGATTGTTGTTTTTTACTGATGCTGAAATTGAGCTAAGAAAAAAAATAATTGCAATCAAAGTTCAATTAAGTAAATATAAGAACAAAGCAAAGAAACAAAGAGCAGAAATAAATGCAGCTAAAAAGTTAGCAACAAAGCCCACATTTTTAACAACTTTAGAAAGTTGTTCAACTTTTGCGAGAGTTTTAATGCAAATCCAATGGCGAGAAAATAGGAAAAAGTTGGAAGGTAGACGGTTCACAATTGAAGAAAAAATAGCAGCATTGTCTATTTTAAAACAGAGTGCAAAAGCATACAGATTCCTCAGGAATGTTTTTATTTTGCCTGCACCACAGACCTTAATTAAACTTATTCAAAAAAGTAACATTCAGCCGGGTATTAACAAAAACATATTTACCCAACTGCAAAAAAAAGTTAATAAAATGACCAACACTGAAAAGCTTTGCATTTTATTATTTGATGAAATATCTTTAAAGGCGAGTCTTTCATACTACCAAAGAAGGAATAAAATTATCGGGTTTGTAGATAATGGTGAAGAGAGAACATCAGAATATGCAAACCATGCTCAAGTTTTTATGATTCGGGGTTTACGTTATAATTATAAACAAGCTGTTGCCTATACATTTGCCAGCGGTGCAACAAAAGGGCCCGAGTTGGCAAAGCAAATAAAGAAGATTGTTATTGCTCTTCAAGAGGCAGGGTTAATAGTAGTTGCGACCATTTGCGATCAAGGCACTAATAACAGACATGCCATTAAAATATTGCAAAATGAGACACGGGGGATCTGCCTAAGAAAAAATGAAAATCCTTTAGATAAAATTCTATTAATTAATAATCAAACTATTATTCCATTGTATGATCCCCCTCACCTTCTTAAAGGCATAAGAAACAATCTTCTTACAAAAAATTTAAAATTTATGCAAAATGGCATTACAAAAGTTGCTAAATGGTCACATTTGCAATTACTATATAATGAAAATCCTGCCTTTGAAGGTATTCGACTTATACCTAAACTGACAGAAAATCACGTGAACCCTCAAAAAATTAACAAGATGAAAGTAAAATACGCATCACAAATTTTTAGCAGAACTGTAGCATCAAATATGGGATATCTTGCAGGTAATTTTTTGAATATTAGATTTAAAAACTTCAGTTAAAATATCTATGTGCAAATACATTCACATCAAATCATCTGTACATTTACACATGTATGAATTGTAATAATATACATCTTTATTATAATACAGATTAAATATATAATAAAGTGTCCAAGCTAATATTTTTATACTTTTTTCAGACAAAGGAATAATTCCTGAAGAATGTAAGGAAACGGCGAGCTTACTCCTGTTCATGGATAATTTATTTGATTCCATGAATGGGAGTTATAGAAAAAATGGAAATGCTAAACCATTGTTAGGAGTAGCAAAATTATCTTCTATACATTATAAAACATGGTCAGAAGCAATAAAGGTGTTAAAGACCATGAAATTTATTAATTCAGCAGGGAAAGAAGAATATGTACCCTCTATTACTAATTGGGTGTGGACACTGGAAGGTGTACAATTGCTATTAAAAAAAGTTAATGAGCAGTTTGGAGTTAATTCGGTTTGGATGCGGCACCTTAATCAAGACCCTTTAGAAAATTTTTTTGGTGGTATAAGGAGTCATGGGTGTCGCAATAATAATCCAACATGCGACCAATTCCAATCCGCTTTCGTAACCTTGTTAATAAATAACCTAAACAGTGTCCACACCCAAGGGAAAAATTGTGAACAAGATTTTTGTGACACATTGCATGCCCTCGTCATCGACAATGATAATTGTGAAGCAGCGTCGACTAGTTCTATTGATTTTTCAGTAATATTAAATACTAAATGTCAGCCAATCAGACAAATGGAAAATGATCCTAGGAAAATAGCCCCACTCCAATATGTAAGTGGCTATTTTCTAAAAAGAATTAAATCCAATGTTTTTAAAAATTGTGAACATTGCAATAAATTATTATTCAGTTCTAATGAAATAGATTATATTAAATATAGAGAATATGCTGGTCGACGTTGGCTATGTTCTCCCAGTGAACAGTTTATTCAAATAATTGCTGATTGCCAACATGTAGCAAACGAAATCTTGAAAATGAATTTAGAAAAGTCCTATGTTAATGAAATTATTGTAACTTCTATTTTAACTTTATGTGATTTTAATTATATTGATTGCTTTCAACATAAACAGAAGATTATTGATTATTTAATTAATGTTGTTATTCAATGAACTTCACGATAAATATATATTGTAAAAATATAAATAAGATTCTATCTGGGAGAACCGAAAACCATGATGACGAGGATGTTTACCAAATAAAAGCAAAAAAAAATTTTAAAAATTGCTTTAAAAGAAAGCAAAAATAAATATGACAAACTAAACATATTTGTTTTATTTTATATCTACTTACCTAAATTAAATATTAAAAAAATCATTTATTATAGCAAGTAGGGATAGGTACGTAAAAGGCCAGTATGTATGCCTATAGCTATGTATATACATTTATTGGTACTAGTTCCTAAACCATTCAACAGAGGCGCTAGTTTAGCATTACCTGTTTTGCGCCCGAAGTTTGGTCTCTATTTCAGTATGTTATAATGTACTCTGTGGCTCAGTTGCTTGTGCGTTGACAGAGAGGATACACGGAAGCTCATTTCGTTTTACGTTTACGTTTTTGTATTTAGTTTTATTTGCAGGGTAATTAGTTTTATTTGCAGGGTAAAATGAATACCATTGAAGAAATTGACATAGATTACTTGATTACATTGATACAGGAAAGGGAAATTATATGGGACAAGTCAAACGTAGATTTTAAAAATAAAAATTTAAAAACAAAAGCCTGGGAAGACATATCAAAAGTTTTATTTCCTGATTACGAGAATTTCACAGCTGAACGAAAAAACAAAGTTGGTGAGTTCACAGTACAGATATTTATGTTTTTTTTATTTAAGAGGGCTTTCAAGATTTTCTTGCACCGCCAATTCCGCGATCAGTACAAAATTAATATCTCGACACTCTAAAATTTTAAAACTTAGGGAATTTAGATTAGCGTGAGTACTATTTTATTACTTAGCTCAAAACTAACCTAGACTACGCTGAGTAGGTATAAAATATTATTTTTTTACTGATCGCGGAATTGGCGGTGCAAGAAAATCTTGAAAACCCTCATAATACAATTATACCTTATTTAGCTGCCAAGGCAGAGTTCCTCTAGTCATAAAATAGGTCGCATATTGCTGTCTTATGACATTCGGTGCTGTCTGTTCTTCATGTACGGGTTGTATTGGGAGAAATTCATCAACACTTATAGCAAATTTATCTCTTTGTCTAAAACCATCTCGATCAGCGACAAAATTGTGTAATACACAACATGCTTTTATAATGTCAGTAGCGAAGTCATAGGACACGTCTATCGGTCTGTGAAAAATGCGCCATTTGTTAGCCATAATCCCAAAAGCGCATTCGACATATCTTCTGGCTCTGCTTAGACGGTAATTGAAAACCTTTTGTTGTAAGTCGAGATTTTGACCGCCATATGGACGCATAATATGTTTGCTCAGTCCAAAAGCTTCGTCACCCACAAATACATACGGGGTTGGTATATTGCTACCAGAGAGTGGCTGGGGTTGAGGTAGTGGTAAGTTGTTGTTAATCATTAGCTCGTACAGTTTAGAATTTTGTAATATGGTTGAATCGCATTCTTTTCCGTATGCACCGATGTCGACAAATACGAATTTGTAATTTGAATCCACAATAGCTAGCAACACAATCGAAAAAAAGGCTTTATAATTAAAAAAAAGTGAGCCACTATTTGCAGGATTACACACGCGGATATGTTTGCCGTCGATGGCACCAACACATTGAGGAAAATTTGCCTTTACATCAAAACCCCTCGCTATTGTTTGGAAACTTTCAGTTGTCAGTTCAGGGATGTTGTCTCGAAGAAGATTGGTCCATATAGCACGACAAACTCTTTGTATTATATATGCAATAGTAGATTTTCCCCGTTTGAATTTGAAATGTAAATCAGTTATTGAATTTCCACTTCCTAAGTATCTGAAAAGAAAATAATTATTATAATATGCATTTATGAGATAGATAGATACCCGAAAAAAAATACTGACATATTCAGACATCGATAGCAAATAACTTTCTCTATGTAACCAATTAATTCTGGAATCGCGAAAAAAATAGCAGCTGTTGCATACATTTTGATTCAGTAGGTATTGCTTTTTGTATGTAACAGCTGTTATATTTTCACGATTCCAGAGTCGGTCACATAGTGTTTGTTAACGATATCTGAATATGTCATTAAATTTTATCGAGAAATTCACTATGTATAAATTATTAAATCATGTTTACTATTGGTTTTGCAGGTAATGATTTAATAAAAAAAATGGAGAAGTGTAAAAGATAATTACTTCAGATATTCAAAAAAATTAAAAGAAGCATCAAAATCGGGCTCGGGCGCTACGAAACTGAAGAAGTATCATTTATACAATCAACTCCTTTTTTTGAGAAAAGTGGAACAAAATGCCACCGAATCTAGCTTAGACTCGCCTAGAGAAATCAACAATGAATCTACGTCTACAAATGATGACATTACCACAGACAACACTCCGCGCTATGTTCCAGTCGCGCGCAAAAGGGCAATGCAAATGGATGAGTTTGAAAGAGAAGGACTAAAACTTCTCAAGGAGCCGGAAAATCGCCATATGTCCTTTTTCAGAGCTATATTGCCATCTATTCAAGAATTTTCCGACCGAGAAACTCTCCGTTTCCAAAGTAAAGTTATACAAATTATAGATGAAATGCGGTATGGACAAACATCATCATATGTGAGTGGCCCATCAACGTCTCACCAACCACCATATGGGTATCAAACAGCAAATTTTCAAAGTACATACATTTCTGATTTTAATAATTCAATTACATCTCCAGAAACATCTCAAGCAAGTGAAGAAACTGAATACGATTTTTCTAATTTGTAATTACTGGATGATATCTCTCTTAAATAATGTCTAAATTTAAAATTATGACAATTGCTGATTATTTGTGAGTTGATTACTCTCTTAAATAATGTCTAAATTTAAAATTATGACAATTGCTCATTATTTGTGAGTTGATTACTAATTAAACAAACCAAAAAAACTGTTATATTTTTATTACTTAAATATATTTATATAGTTACCTTAAAGTGATTCCCAGCATTTCTACTGGTTCCACTGGATTCCTCATATTAGTATAGTTTTTTCGTATGTGTGGTTCTAAGGACTTCAATAAACATTCGAAGCTGGATACACTCATTCTAAAAAAATTATAAAACTTCTTTTCGTCTAATAGCAACTCCCGATATTCTAAAAAAAAAAACTGTCCATCACGATTTCTTAATGAAATGAAAGGACTGATCCAGTACCGTCTTGTGATCTTGCGTCGATTTCGGCGGTGACGTAGTAATAGGAGCAATGCTAGACGTCTTTTCCGATCCATGATTTGCTATAGACTGACTGCGAATTTTTTTCAAAATACTTGCCGCAACTGTGCGTCGCCGCTGCGCCGACGGAACGTTGACTGCGTCATAGTAACGCTGCAGCGCCCGTGTGGCCGGCTATGCGTCAAAATATTTGCGTTGCGACGACGCAACGCAACGCAACGCGCCGTGTGGACACGCTCTTACTGTACAATATACCTATAGCACTTGTACCCTCGGACTTCCCCAGTTGGTAGGTAATTTAGGGGTAACTTCTAGGTAGCCATTGTTCGCGTAATCCAGGCTTTGTTCGGGAAATGTAAAATATAAAACCGGTGGTAATTAATGAAAGTGCAGCTTGTGTTACAATGTACGTGGAAAACGTTCTTATTACCTGAGATAGAGACGTTAAATGGAAAAGTTTAGATTAATAAATTAAAAGAGCTTTAAATTATATGTAAATACCTAAAGTTATCTATATTAATAAAGTTCGTAATATGTTATCGGTCAAAATATAAGCAAATTGCAATTTACGCAGCGGAGTCAAAGAAAGGAGGCGCATTAGCGATTGAACTGGCCAGCATAGATTTTATTTTTTTTCACGTTTGAAATAAGAAGGAAGAAAATTCATTTTCTGACACTGAAAAAAGAAAAAGGATTAATTAGTGTTTGTAATAAAAAAATATAAAAAAAGCAAATTCAGTTTTTCAAAATTGTTTTCGACCGCGGCTTCATCCGCGTGGATTGTTGGCATGATTTTTTCCGACATAGGTCCCACTTGATACTTTACTTATCGTTATATATAATAGCCAAATTACATGGGGATCGCAAACGATCTCACAAGTTAAGCAT
>DVRK01000016.1:0-10604 GCA_018232445.1 Muschampia musta
CCATAAGGTTTGTTTGTTTTTTTTTTAATTTGTGTAAGAGTGGGGACCGTGCTCTTTAATTCTGACAAACATTCCAATAACTCGTCGTCGAGTGAATGACTCGTCTTTCGAAATCTAAATTTAGGAAACACAAGCTTATAGCCGTTCCTGGTGGCAGCACAATTTTCACTTTAGAATAAATACTCTACTTATATTTCAACCGCAGAGTTAAACTTATATTTCTAGGCACAAAAGGCGTTCTGAAATACTGTACGAGACACAACATTAAACCGATTTCCCGAATAACCAAGACTATAAGTGCATCTATGAATTTTTGAACAGTTTGCTTTGCTACTTGAGAAAACACGGAGAAAAGTTCTCGGCGTTAAGTTTGTGTGCCTTTGGGAAGAAAAGTTGTGTTATAGTTGGAATATTAGTAGCGAAACATGGCAGGAGGGAAATGTAATGTCTGTTTTGTTGTTTCTTTTGATTTATTTACAATGGTTATTGTGTAAGCAAGCCAATCTTCACAGTTTATTCTTCGAGGAGTATGAACAGTGTGGATCGATAAATGCAATGGTCCACTATTGTATACATAATGTCCTCGTATTCATGGTAAACTAAAAAGTAAAATGTCCACCAGCTCGCACTTGGTCAGCGTGGTGGACTATGGCCTAAGCCCCTCTCGTGTTTGAGAGGAGACCCGTGCCCAGCAGTGAAACAGTGATGGGTTGATGATGATGATGATTCATGGTAAACATTTGTTTAGCAACAAAGTTGAATCAATGTTTTGCAGAGTTGCTGTCAACATATTGCTGGCAATATTTCGTGTTGCTGAGTTGTTAACGGCATGTTGACAAGTTCTTGCCCGACGAGCGACGACAATGTTGATCAACTGTTGCTAAACAAATGCTTACCATGAATACGAGGCATAGTTATAATTGTCAAATGTTGAAAGCACTGAATACAAAGAGATAATGAAGTGATGTTATACTCTTTTAGGACGAGACCATGCCTGGCAACTCTATTTCTTCTTCCATTCGCTACGATCTTGGCATAAGTCTTTAGATTTCTTTCTCTTTAATCAATACATGGGGAGTATCAAATAATGACGAGCGCTGCCATTTTGTTGTTTGAAAATTTAGGTTACTAAGAATCAATGGATAAGGACTTAACATTCAACTATGTATATGACTTATTATGTTGTGGACACAAACGATCTCGATAGGTTGAAGTGTCCTGAGATCTTCAGCTCCAACCTACAAATTACATATAAAAAAAATATAACATAGGAAAAAATCGTTACCTCGGGTTATATTAATATAATTTTTGTAAAGATCTTTAGTTTAAAAAAATACAGCGCGTGTTACTCGTTGATAATGTAGCTTTCTTATGGTGAACGGATTTTTAAACTCGGTTTAACGGTTTAGACGTGAAAGCGTAACAAACTAACTCACTTTCACATTTGTAAATAATAATTAATTAATAAGTAATTAATTAATTAATTTATAATTTAGGACGTTGGTTTCAAGAGTTTAAAAATTTACAGTGGAATTTATTACTTTAATAAACAAAT
Source organism: Muschampia musta (assembly GCA_018232445.1). Lineage (NCBI taxonomy): Eukaryota > Metazoa > Arthropoda > Insecta > Lepidoptera > Hesperiidae > Muschampia > Muschampia musta. Next base: position 1,556 of record DVRK01000016.1, read on the forward strand.
AAATTACTCGCTTAAAATTCGAATTTTTCTGTGTTTCGATTCGAATACATTTGCTTGACGTTCATTTTTCATACAAAAATGTGAAAGCTTTTGTGATAACACTTGGGTTTATCGGTTGTTAATGACCGACAGGATTTCTGTGAAAGGTTTTGATACAGAGCTAAAAATGATATACGTCATAAAAAGTGCGGTCAGTTTGTATCTGAGTATTGATAATAATGATAATAAAAATAAATTGTCTAGGGACATTATCTGTGGTTCGAAGTCGTCGTTCTCATGAAATGCCTGTTCTATGAATAGTCTGTACTTAGTCTGTATTAGTCTGTATTTGTCAAGTATGCAGATGTCTTCAGTTAATAAAATGTTCTTTAAATATACCTAAATTAAATCTTTTAATACATGGCGCAGTCGTTATCGTCACTAAGTTTTAAAGTGATAAATAAAGTAAGTTTTGTAGTTTACATAGTACTTATACTAATTTATTTTTGGAGTTTATTCCTTAAGAATCGATTCTCATACGAGGCCCCCGGTATGAAAAAAATATGAGGAGTAAAATCTACACATCGAATGACCTCGTTACATGTGACGTCATCTTTGGGTTATTAGGAATTCTTTTTCGTAAACAGCGCCATCTATGATTGTTTTTATCTTTGTTTAATTTTATTAATGTACTAATATATTTATAAAAGCCTTTTTCACTAACAAATGTATCTACGTTGTCCGATAATAAAGGGTTTGAAGTTTAAATGATTATATCGCCGCGGTTCCAGGTAGCATAATACAATAATGTTGACTAAGACACAATATTCTTCGGCAGAAGCTTGCTGTGTTTGGTTCAATATTTCCTATCTTGAAACCGTTGTATTGAATTTTCTCGAAATAACTTGGCTTATTTTTAGCAGAATTTGTCGTGTGCGGGCGTTTAATACAGAAAATATTGTTGTATGACATAACGATGGTAAACCGATCCTTTTTGTTTCTTGATTTCAGTAAAGCTTTAGTTTTATCTTCAAACTGTAATATAAACCAATTCAAAATGCTTTGTTTAAATTTGCAGGAGATATTTAAGAGAATTACTTTAAAAGTACAAACGGTTCAACAGTTTTTTCGGGATTGCTCGATTAGTTTCGGACGCTTTTGCCGTCATTAAAGACCTTGAATTACAACACTCACGAAACCCAGAATAAAATAGAATCATCATTAATTTACTAGTACAGGTGAGTACGGGTCTCCCAAATTAGAAGGGCTTAGACCACAGTCCAGGAGGCTGGTCAAATGCAGTTTTTTGGAGTTGAGGAGACTCTAGATTTTCTTGGAGAAGTTTCAGAGATGGTTTTTCTCACGATGTTTTACATACTTCTTCGAAGAGGAAATTTTCAAGATCACTTTTTTAAAGCTGACGACCTGTGTAGTGTTGTGGTTACTTTGTCGATCCGCCATTCAAAGGGTGATGATGATTATTTATTATCGCTGACACTTCTTAGGACTATTTTACTTCCCTAGCCTACGATAACTTTATTAAAAAAAACTTACATACAATATTCCCGATATCTAAATTATATATCAAATTTCTTGAAAAGTAATTTCCTTAATCTACCGTGTCACTGCTTTCAGCACGACTGACAGAAAATATAAATAAAAAGGTAAAAATATAAATGTTTATTTAGTTTTCTCTTCTCGGTCTGGGTGCATGTGTTCGTGTCCATGGCACCAACGATACAAGAAATCCTAGTGCGGGGCTAGTAATGTGTGACTAGTAATGTGAATAATAATTTTAAAATGTGGTAGAACTAGTACAGTTCGCCCGGGAAGGTACCACCGCCACCCTAATAACCTGCCGTGAAGCAAGTCTTGTATCAGTATCAAGTTCTTGTGTATCGGTTGGGGAGGGTGGATGCCGGTCACACTTTATTTGAGGCGACCATATCAGGCCTCATGAGTAGCAACGCATCCACGTGTGACCTCGGACTTTTATCCTATTTGAGGTTGGATGTGGGTGTCTATGTGTTTCAGTGACAGCTTAACATCAGGTGGCCTGCATGCTCGTTTGCTACTCATAACAATAAAAAAAAATTAAGACAAATAGAAGGCTATATTAGAAGATAATATCCGTCGAAAAAAATTAAGACAAATAGAAGGCTATATTAGAAGATAATATCTGTCGTATCTAAAACACTTCAAAGATAATTGAGTTTGTAACCAATAACACCATTAACCAACTTCATGGGCTTAAGGGCAGTTCTGAGAATTCTGGGAAATAAAATCGCTTGCGGCAGCAGAAATTTGTTACTTTCAAGCAAAAATCGTAGATTCTTTTCTCCGTCGCCAGAATTCACAGAAACGTTTTATAATATTTTATTTGAAATGACTATTCAAAGAATTTGCTAAGAAAGTTAGATATTTCTTGTGAGTTTTTTCATTGATATTTTTTTTTTTCATTTTAACAGTTTGAAAATAAATTATTAGGTAGCCTTGTGCCTATTGTCTAGACTGGCTATTGTCTAGACATAAAATATGTTTATTAATTAAATATTTTGAGACAATTTACACGTGGTGGAAAGTAGGCGGTATGTAATCAGACAACTGATAAACAATATATACTTATATTATCTAAATATATAAGTAATGTAGACATTTCACCCCATGATACTGAACATTCGTGCGACATCACACAAACATTTGTCCTGGGTGGGAATCAAACCCACGACCTTTGGTTTAGTAGTTAGGTTCGCTAACCAATAGTCCAAGCAGCCAAGTATTAGACAACAAGCGATTGTGGAAATATGTGTCCGTCAGAAGTTTAATGTACAAAATTGAGTGCGATACTCTCGAAGCAATCTCTCAAACGTGTGCTTTGCGCAATTAATGTATATACGGGCTGTCTCACGCAGCTTCGCCCGCGTAGAATAAGTTTTCGTACAAACTACCCACTTTAGAATAGAATAGAATAGAATAGAAAAATATTTATTTCACTAAAAATGTACAGCAGGCAAAATTGAAAAAAATAAATAAACATTAAACATAGGTTACAAACAAACACACAAAAAAATAATAATTTAAACACAAACAGATTAAGATAAAAAAAAAATGAGAGCTGCCGTACATCACGTGAAAAAGGACCGCATTCAGCCTTTGTCATAGCTCTAATGAACTATGACTGCTGATTTTCAATGCGACCCTTTAACACGTAATTCGGTCCAACAGTGTAAGTAGCAAATTTATGACAAAAAAAAAATAAAGTTAAGTAAAACCCAAACACACCAAAAAAAAAAAAAAAAAAAGAAACAGATACCATATTGGAAGGTACACATAAAACAAACAAATTAATAAACGAGTGAGAACTCCTTGTTACACAGTATATTGCGAGACGAGAAGTATACAGTGTCATTGTAAATGTATAAATAAACTACATGTAGCATAATAATATATAAATATAATTAAATAATAAATAAATATAATTGTACATATAATTTACATTAATTTACTCTGGCGCCAGTGATACAGCATAATATTAAAATAATAATAATAATAATAAATATATATATATACATAATATGTAAATAAATAACTAGTAAATTGTTTTATCTTCCTAGTTACTGACGTAAGTATATTGTGTCATTTCATTAGTAAGAGGGAAAATGGATCGACTTATCTATATACCTGTGTTGTTATATATTCTTCTGTGCATTTAATAAATAAGCTTTGTATTTTACCTTAAAATTATTTACCGTTTTCAGGTTACGTATAGGAGGTGGCAAATTGTTCCAGCATTTAGTGGCACAGTATTTAAAGCTACCACGAAATGCTGCCGTGCAATGTATTGGATACACAAGTTTAAAAGAGGAACCCCTGGTGGCATGGGTGGCGTTAATATCTCTAACCCATCGAAGTTTGTCATACAAATACGGAGGATACTTGCACTTTACAATACCAAATAACATTGTGGCGAAGTGGAGCTGCCTGCGGTACTTTAGTTTTAGGACATTAGCCGCATTTATGTAAGGTGTGACATGTGCGCGAGGTGGCACGTCGAAGCAGTATCTTGCACATGCATTTTGAACGCGCTGTAAAAGATTCTGTGTTCTTACCAACAGCCTAGGTCCAATCACAGCATCAGCATAGTTAAGCTTAGAGAGTACTAAACATTCGCATAACCTAATACGTAGTTGTGGCGTTATAAAGGGCCTAACTTTATACAAAACTTTTAAACGGTAGAAACAGTTACGAACTACATTTAAGATATGACCTTCAAACCGCAAGGACTCGTCCATGAGTATACCTAAGTTGCGGGCTTCAGTAACTCTCTCGATTGAATCGCCGTTTATAGATATGATAGGATTATGTTCCACTGTTTTTCTTAATTGTTTTCTGTTCCCAATTATCATGTACTTAGATTTTTGTGGATTTAGAACCAAAGTATTATTATTAGACCATTTGTATATTCGTTGCAGATCTTCGTTTAATCTTGCCACTGCTGATTTTGTTTGTGATGGCTTGAACGAGAGATATACTTGTAAATCATCAGCATATGCATGAAATTTGCAATGTTTTATTTGGTTTACAATATCTGCACTGTACAAGATAAAAAGTAAAGGCCCTAATATGGATCCCTGTGCTATTCCTCTTTTAATTTGTCTGTTAGTCGAAAACCGCATTTCTGAGCCATTCTCAGGTTCCAAGACTACACACTGCGTTCGATGACTAAAATAACTGTGAAACCACTTTACCGTATCTGCGCTGAAACCGTAATACGACATTTTTGCAAGTAGAAGGGGAATATTTATACTGTCGAAGGCGCGCGTAAAATCTAGAAGTACAAGGATTGTCACTTCACCTGCATCTTGGGCAGTGAGCATATCATCCACAACGTCCATCAGGGCAGTTGTTGTGCTATGTTTCTGTCTGAAACCAGATTGCGTACTGGGTAGAACATTATGTTTTTCTAAATAAAGCTTCAATTGATTACATACAAGTTTTTCTAAAATTTTAGAAGTATTAGGTAGGATACTTATTGGACGTAAATCTTTGAGATCAGATATGTTATCCTTTTTAGGTAATGGTTTTACCAACGCATGCTGCCAAATCTTAGGGTAAGTGCAAGTACTAAAAGATGTGTTCACAATGCTAGTAATAAGATTGAGCAGTGCAGGCAAGGCCAACAGTAGCATTTCAAGCGATAACCCGTCAGATCCTAATGCATTAGAGTGTAACGTTTTAATCGCCTTGGAAACTTCCGAGCAGTTAACCTCACGAAATTCAAACGAAGATGGACAGTAACGATGAAATTCAAAATAAGTTATATTCGAGAGAGGAACAAAGTCATCCCCTGGCACATTAAGGAAGTGATCATTGATCAAGTCAGCATCATTGATAGCTAAAGGAAGTGACATGCCACCACTACATTTAAATGTCACATGTTTTCTAAGATGTTTCCATAAAAGATTGGGATTTCTAATATTTGAATTTATAAAATAGTCAAAATACCCTTTTTTTTCTGCACATAATGCAGTCACTACTGCTGATTTAAGTTCTTTGTAGTAACATACATGAGCATTAAGCTTTGACTTTTGCGCACGATTATGCGCTATGTTACGTGCTCTCATCATGAGCCTTATGTTATAGGTTACCCATGGGTGATAATTATCGTGTATGCGTATTGTTTTATATGGCGCATGTAAATCATATAGATTCAATAATGTACTTGTATATTCATCTGTCATATCATGAACATTCGGAAGGTTTATTATATTTTCCCAATTTATAGCAAATAAGTCATTACAGAAGAGGTTGTGGTCAATATCTTTGAGAGGCCTGTATGTTATGAATTTTGAGGACTTACGATCTCTAATCGCAGCTATTTTGCAGGTTATTAATGCGTGACTGCTCAGTTCTTTTATATAATTAACTTGGATATCAGAAACTTGAGCGTTGCTGCAAATTAAATCTAGAAGAGTCTTGCTATGGTCTGTGAAATGAGTCGCCTCAACAACGTGTTGTTTTAAATGCATACAATTAAGAAAATCAAGAAGAGTCTTCGTATTTACATTATGTATATTTAAAAGGTCGACATTAAAATCACCTAGCAATAAGGTATAATTGTGCCAGGCAAATGATGAAAGAACATCAGTCAGCGCATCAATAAACGTTTGTAAAGAAAGCCAAGGAGGTCTGTATGCAGTACCTATAACTATCGATTTGCCGTTAACAGTCAGACTCAGCCACATCTGTTCTACTTGTTGTGAGACAGGATGTGGAAGAACCTTAACTCGCAGCCCATTGCGTATATAGAACCCGACACCGCCACCTCGAGCACGTATCTCAGCCGAACGTGGAATGTGCATCAATCTATATCCGGGTACCGAGGGAGCACGTCCTTCCTCACCCTGTCTCAACCAGGTTTCATTAATTGCCATAACATCCACTGAATGGTCTAGCATTGCCCCTATAAACTCCTCGTGTTTTGTACCAAGCGAACCTGGGTTCAGAAAGCCAAATTTCATTGATTTTATCTTACTCATAAGATAGAATAGAATGAACTTCCAAACAAGTAGCTGTCAAATATGCGTCAGATGATCTTTTAATTTTTTTTTTTTTAATAACATGTAAATATTTTAATTTGTAAATTTTATGAAATAAGCCAAGATAGTTATTATTAAAAATAAACGAATATTTTGTTAAGAGTGAATACTTTAATTTATGTTGTAATATTGTAAATAAATAATTACACATAGTAGTAAAAAATAAATTGCAAATAAAAATTAAAAGGAGAATATTTTGGTTGGTGTATATAAATTTGTTGGTGTCTCGTTATTATTTGAATATATATCCCGCTCGCATAGACTTTTTTAATTTTGTTAGTGAGTATGGCTCCAAAGTGTACTTCCTCAATAATAATATTAATAAAAACTAATAATATAAACTTAATATTAAATACAGCAATGTTATTATACTTTTTTATACATAAACAAAAGTAAGATACTATTGACAGTAATAAGAATACGGTATGCTTAGGTTCAATGTAAAATTTTTGATTATTAATTATTATTAGTAGGCTTGATAATTCTCTCCACGTCAGCTTCGGATCGGATACGATGCGCAGTCGTGTCGGCATCGCGCCGGGCATAAATGCGGCCGTCGCGCGTCCACACATATCGCCACCCCTTGTTTTTGGCTTCTTCTCGTGTTTTATGAAAAAGCTTCCTGTTTAACCAGGTAAGTCGCTCGTTAATGTAGAAACGGCGCGGGCGTGTAGTTGACACTATTTCCGAGGTATCTGCACCGCGATGAACGCGAGCAGCTTGTATAAGCTGATCGCGGAGCATTCGACGCGCCAACCTTACAACAAGCGTGCGCGGGCGAGGATGGGCATTCGCGCTGCCGCTGGCGCTGCTTGCATCGATATTCGAACCACGACGCTTCCCTTTGCGCTCTGCGCTGACGACCTCTTGCTCGTCCAACGATACACCGACCTTCTGCGCAATTAACTTCACTAGGTGAGTTGGATTTTCATTTGGTTCCTCCTCCACACCAGTAATTTCAAGATCACAGTGGAAGGATTCCTGGTCTCGATTATTGAGTTGAATTTCAATTTTGGTTGCAATATCCGTACCATTCACGATGTCCATATTTTTCTCAACAGTATTTAGGCGCTTATTAATGTTGTTAACTTTTTCCTCTACTAGATTGAGCCGGTTATTAAAATCGGCTATTGTAGAATTAAGTTTTATCATTTCCTGTTTGAAAGTAAACATTTCCTGCCTACAGCTTGACGTATCTTGTATAATAGTTGCTAACTGTGCGTGTATCAGCTTCAGTTCCTTGGATAGATTGAGCTCGTTGCTCGATGCAGGGAGAGTCATTGTCGCATCGCCGAATTCGGTATCACCGTTGTCAGAACTGCAAGATTCCGGTGTTTTATTCTTATTAAGTGTGGCTGTTTTGTTTTTGCAGTGCTTGCACTGCCATCTAGAGAACGGACGAACATCAGAGCCAGCGCCGGCACAGTGGCGATGGTAATAAACTCCACAAGCGCAACACTTAACGCCATCTGTCGACGACGACGTAAATTTTCCACAAATGCCGCACTTGTTGGCCATCGTAACTAACTCGAAGCGTTATCGATTGTTCAAAGAGTTCAACTGAACTACGCTAGAGGGCACTGTTTCCGTTATGCTTTAAAATTATTATTTTTAATGTTGATTTATTTATTTTTTAGATTTAGAATTATTGTACAAATATTTGATAAGAAATTTAAAATACACTCAAATTAACTGTTAACTTAATATTTGTCGCAAAATGCACAATTGAACAGCCAAGTATTGTACTGTTATAAAATCAGCTGTCAAACAGCTGACTTGCTTTAGCTTATGTAACTTATGCGAAAACACTCAAAGACACAGTTTTTGCTTGTATCACTGAATAAACACAACTGCACTGTCCAAGATAACGCAGATTACGAACCAGGAGATAAGTTATTTATAATATTAAATTATAAAAACAAGCTGACTATTATTCAAAACGCACTTTCACCGCTGAACCGAACTACCCTCTTCACTTCAATTTTATTTATCCGTATAGATCATTGTTTTTATTATTTGGTGTGCATAAAGTGAACTTTTATTTATATGTTTCATTAATATTCACAGCTAAATATACGCTCGAGAAAATATATAAACCTTTTTTGAGGCTCTAGGATAAAAACATGCGTAGTTCAGATATTGTGTACCATAGCAGTTTATTACGGTTTATCAACTGAAAACCTGATAATGGAGTTGATCATGGCCCTGTATAAATTATTCAAATCTCCTGCCATGAATAAATATGAGATTTTTGCGAGATACGAACTTTTAATTTTAGTGGTAAGCCGTAATATTGATGTAATCTTCTTATATAAGGATGCTGAGATGTAGTAAAATTGGTTTAATTTTAAATATACGTTAAATCGTAACAACAATCCATCAACATCTTAATTGTTTATACATATATATGTACTAGCTGACCCGGCGAACTTCGTACCGCTATAAAATTTTTAGTAACATACCGAGAGCAG
>DVRK01000017.1:0-10224 GCA_018232445.1 Muschampia musta
GGTGAACCAGTGTCAAGCACTGGAATGACAAGGAAAGGGCTACTTGGATGACAAGAAAAAGGACGCTGATATGACACCAAAGAGGCTGACACCACCATAAAGTAAATTCCACTAACACTATAGGAGACTAACATGAACTTTTTAAAATTTATCGAACTATGCTTTCAAACGGTGATGCCGGGATGTGAGTATAACAATTATCAGTATATAAAAATCATAGCAGACAGGCTTGAAGCAGCAAGTGTTGGTGAAGTGAAGCGAATAATATTCAATATGCCTCCGCGCTCAATGAAGTCTATGTGCGTGAGTGTTGCATGGCCTGCATGGATACTTGGTAATCAGCCAACCGCAAGAATAATAGTTGCAAGCTATTCTCAGCGGCTTAGCGAAAAGCATTCGCTTGACACCAGGTGCGTAATGCAGTCTAGCTGGTATAGAGCGCTATTTCCAGAGGTAGAACTATGCAAAGACCAGAACACTAAATATAAATTTCAAACAGTGCAGAGAGGATGTAGGATTGCAACATCTGTTGGTGGAACACTGACTGGTGAAGGTGGAGATTTTATCGTCGTAGATGATCCACTGAGCTCCTCTCAAGCTTTGAGTGAAACGTTTAGAAAACGTGCTACAAATTGGTTTGATCAGACTTTAGTAACTAGGCTCAATGAAAGGAAAAAAGGAGTTATCGTTGTTGTAATGCACAGACTACATCAGGAAGATTTAACTGGTCATCTTCTCTCCAAGCCGAAAAATATATGGCATCATGTTTGTTTGCCAATGATTTCTGAAAATAAGGAAATTATCTATTCAATCAAAAGACCAATTCTCCCTTCTCCTGTTCCTATTATTCAAGTAACTACAAATGAGTGCAAAAGCTCAACAGGCGCTACATCTTCAAGGATTTTATACTTAAAAAAGGAAGGTCAGCTGCTATATCCCCTAGATGTAGGAGAAATTGAAATGATAAAGGCTGAACTTGGGAGTTACGCTTTTGCTGCTCAATATCAACAAAATCCTCTGCCGCTTTCAAGTGGTATAATTAAGCAAGAATGGTTGAAACGCTATAGAAATTTTCCTGACAATCTCTTACATATAACTCAGAGCTGGGATACTGCAGTTTCAACAAACGATTCTAGCGGTTTTAGTGTCTGCACCACCTGGACAAAGGTGAATAATAAGTTTTATTTACTCGATGTATACCGTGCGAAGCTTGAGTATCCAAAACTTAAAGAACAAGTTCTATCACTAGCTGCAAGGTGGAAGCCACACGCAATTTTAATCGAAGCAAAAACAAGCGGTCAACAATTGATTCAAGAGCTAAAGACAATACCTGTTATTGAGATAGTGCCGCATAACAGTAAAATCGCTCGATTCCACCAGATTGTTCCGATAATAGAATCCGGCAAGGTTTTTCTGCCGCATCAAGCAATATGGCTCAGCGATTTTGAGTATGAAATTTTAATGTTTCCAGAAACCCGCCACGACGATCAAATCGACAGCACCGTGCAATATCTGCAGTGGATGAGAGATAGTAGCTTCAGGGTTGCAGCTATACGAACATTGTGATTCAATTTGCTACCCACAATTTCGATTATAAGCTCATTTAAAATAAATATTGATTTCTTATTTTGATTATTTAAAAATTAAAATAAATTATTTAAGATTAGGGTAAAAATTATGACAATAAATTATCAGCAGTGGCGGAAAATATTAAGGACGGTTAATAGTGATAATAAATTAGATAAAAGGAACGTAATTGAAAAAGTAAAAGAAGAGCTAAAGGCAAGCAATGAAGAGGTATTTAAACAGTGGGAAGAGAGTAATTTTTATGTAAATTATAAATTTGAAGTTGGAGATAATGAATTCACATTATTACATTTAACTGCTAAGTTAGGCTATACGAGCTTGACAAAGGCTTTAATAGTAACAAAAGGGATAGATGTTAATATAAAAGATAAAAATAAAAAGACACCTTTACATTTAGCTGCTGAAAATGGTTATAAAGAGGTAGTAGATGCTCTGTTGGAAAAAGATGAAATCAGGATTAATGAACAAGAAGATAAGGAGGGATGGACTCCTTTACATTTAGCTCTTATAATTGGCCATGTAGACGTGGTAAACTCTCTCATAGAAAACGGTGCGAATGTTAATATAAAAGATAACTATGGAGTGACACCTTTATCTTTGGCTATTCAAAGAGGTTATGTATTTACTCCGCCAAAAAAACGTGAAGGCTCCTCTGTTAATGTGAAAAATCATGCTAGAACTGCTTCTAGGAATTTAACTAAAGAGGAAAAACAACGCACATCAGCAATTGCGAAAGGTTTTTTTGCCGGTAGTGCAACTGCATTATCAGGTGTTTTAATAGCGAAAGCACTTTCTGCAACTGGAATAGTTACAGTTGAGTCAAAACCCTCTACACCAATAGCAGTGGCTAAAACTGCAGCTATAGCGCTAGTAGTTGGCAGTGCTGTATATGCATTGTCAAAGCCTGATACTCAAGTTGATAAACCAATCTTAACAAATAGACAGCAAGAAACCACTAGCGCGAGTAGAGTTTCCTAGCGTGTATTCGACCTAGCTAAACACTGATTATAGGGAATGACATTACATGGGCACTGGAATAACGTAGGAGAGAGCGCTGACAACTTTCGTTTAGGCAAGATTATATCTTGAAAAAATTAAGCCTTAGTGCTACTAAATGTAGTAACTTCTATGCTGGAATCTGACTATGAATGTGGAAAAAATACGCAATGCTAAAATAAAATTACCAATATTTCTCGATTATCAATCTACTACTAAAGTAGATCCTCGTGTTTTGGAGGTGATGATACCTTATTTTGGTGAGTTTAGTAATGCACACTCTCGTAGCCATTCATTTGGTTGGAAAGCTGAGGAAGCAGTAGAAAAAGCAAGGAAGCACATTGCTGATTTAGTGAATGCAGACAGCAAAGAAATCGTCTTTACCTCGGGTGCAACTGAATCAAATAACATGGCTATCAAGGGTGTTGCTCATTTTTATAAGAATAAGGGGAATCATATAATAACTGTCTGCACGGAGCATAAGTGCGTTTTAGATTCTTGTCGACATCTAGAAAATGAAGGCTTTAAAGTTACATATTTGTCCGTTAAGCAAAACGGAATTATAGATTTGTTGAAACTTGAGGAGGCAATCACTGATAAAACAATTCTGATTTCAGTGATGATGGTAAATAATGAGATCGGAGTAATGCAACCTGTCAAAGAAATTGGTGCAATGTGTAGAAAGCATAATATATTTTTTCATACAGACGCTGCTCAAAGCTTTGGAAAAGTTCCAATAGACGTAAATGAAATGAACATTGATCTTATGAGCCTTTCTAGCCATAAAATTTATGGACCTATGGGAATAGGTGCATTATATGTCCGTAGAAAAAATCCTCGTGTTAGGTTGACGCCACTAATTAGTGGTGGTGGACAGGAGAGAGGCATGCGCTCTGGAACAGTTCCTACTCCCCTTGCAGTTGGTTTTGGTGAAGCGGCACGCATCGCTAAAGAAGAAATGGAAATAGAAGCAAGCAAATTAGAAGAGTTGAGAGATATTTTGTACAACAAAATAAAAGAGGCATTTCCTGATATTGTTCTAAATGGTGACTATGAAAATAGGATTCCTGGTAACCTTAACTTAAGTTTTCCTTATGTTGAGGGTGAGTCTCTTATCATGGCAATCAAGGATTTAGCAGTAAGCTCTGGTTCTGCATGCACATCCGCATCTCTTGAACCTTCTTATGTCATAAGATCACTAAACAACGGCCACGATCTTGAGCATTCATCAATTAGATTTGGCCTTGGCCGATTTACAACTAAAGATGAAGTTCTATATGCAGCAGATCTTGTTACTAAAAATGTTGGACGGCTAAGAGAGATGAGCCCACTTTTGGAAATGGTACAAGAGGGAATAGATTTAAGCACCGTAAAATGGGATTCTCATTGAAGAATAAGACGTTAACTATTAGCAGAATGATAGTTGTCTAAGCTCTTGCTATGGATGAAATCGGAAGCTTAGCTTTAAGTCCTTTGTAGATGCTACGGAACTAAGTAGCAACCCTATACATATCAAGCTCGCAGCAGTTGTGCTTCCGCCATAGGATAGAAATGGCAGTGGGTCACCTATTATAGGTAAAAGGCCTATTGTCATTCCAATGTTTATAAAGAAATGAGCACTAAAAAAGGCGAAAACCCCGATAGATATTAACTTAGAAAAATAATTTTTTGACCTGTAAGCGATAGAGAATATTATAGCAAGCAATGTGGTATAGAGTAAAATCAAAGCCATGCTACCTAAGAACCCCCATTCCTCACTAAGTACAGCAAAAGCAAAATCTGTGCGTTTCTCTGGCAAAAATCCAAGTTGAGTTTGACTCCCATTAACAAACCCCTTACCAAATAAACCTCCTGAACCAATAGCTGTCTGAGATTGCTGCGCATTGTAACCTATTCCAAGCGGATCCACTGACGAATCCAAAAATGATAATATCCTTTGCTTGTGATAAGGGCGTAAAAAAGGCCAAATAGCTGGTATTGCGAAAATGCCAAGCGTTCCAAAAATTATTAAATGAGATCTTTCCATTATTGCTGTAAATATAATTGATGCTCCTATAAAAAACATTATCACAGCTGTGCCTAAATTAGGTTGCTTCAATACCAGAAATACAGGTAAGAAAATAATTATAAGTGGCTTAAATAAACTTTGAAATTTCATCATTTTATACACACTTTGTTTATTAAAATAACAAGCAAGTGCAAGTATTAAGCCTACTTTTGCAAATTCTGATGGTTGCAAGCTAATTGAACCAATTCTTATCCACCTCGTCGCACCCATTATGTGCGAGCCAAAAAAATTTACTGCTAACAGCGCAATTACTGCTGCTATATAAAAAAAATAAGCGTACTTCAAATAAAAATCTAGTTCTATAAATGACATAGCTATAGCAAGCAAAAAGAAGAAAGAGAATATGACCAATTGGTGAATTGCAAATGGAGCCCACTTTCCTCCAGCAGAAGAATATTGCACAACAATGCCAACGCAAAACAGAGCTATTACGTTAATGACTAATAATAAGTGAATCTTCTTCAGCTTATCCACAGCAAAAACTTTACAGACTTTGAGATACAATAAAACATAAGAAAATCAAAAAGCAAATTTATTAATTACCAACCGAATTGGACTACTATATATCCCAGTTATTACCGTTAAAATTGCCATAAATAATAGACAAAAGAGCATAAGCAATGGTACCTCATTAAGTGTCATTCCAGCGTTTGATGCTGTACTGTTTTCAAAATATATTTTCTCAACCATTCTCCACATATATATTAGTGCAAGAAAAGAGCCAGCAGCAAAAACTGCAAGGGAAATCCATGCATGAGATTCGATAATTGCTTTCATCATATACCACTTACTTACAAAGCCATTTGTCAAAGGTACACCGATTAATGCGAAACTAAGTAGAGTAAATGCAAGTGTTGTATAGGGCATTGACTTTTTTAGTCCTGATAAATTTTCTATTTTTGTCATACCAAACTTATAAGAAATACACCCTGCAGTCATGAATAAAGACGTTTTTATCATGCTATGATTTACTATGTGAAGAACTGCTGAAAACAAACCTGCTTTTGAATTTAAACCCAGCATTAAAATTATATAGCCAATCTGACTGATACTGGAGTGAGCAAACAGTCTTTTTATATCTTTTTCGATCATTGCAGATATTGATCCAAATACAACAGCACAAAGCGCAAGGATGATCATCACGTTGCTTAGTGGTAAGAAAAAATTTTGCTGAAAAACAGTGTAAAAGATTCTAATAAAAACATATATCATCACTTTGGTTACTGTACCTGAAAAAAATATGCTAATGAAGCTAGGTGCTTCACTATATGCGTTAACCAGCCATCTGCTGAGTGGAAACAGTGCCATTTTGATTGAGAGACCAACAAAAATGAATAATGTACCAAGTCTTATGATGTTATTATCGTATAATGGTACTATTCTTTCAGCCATGTCAGACATGTTGAGCGTTCCGGTCATAGAGTATAAAAGGCCGATGCCAAACAAGTAAAATGTTGCTCCTACAGTACCACTAATGAGGTATTCAAATGCTGCAACTAAAGCTTTCTTATCCCTTCCCATTGAAACTAAAACATAAGAAGAAAGAGATGAAATTTCTAAAAAGACATAAAGGTTGAATATATCGTTTGTTACTAAAATTCCAAGTAATCCACTCAAGCACAGTAAAAATAGAGAATAAAAACCAATGATTTTGTTTTTGCTAATCTCTTTTTCATTAATATGAAAGCTATAAAGCACACTAATCAGCGCTATAAAATTCACCAAAGTTAGAATCAAGGAGTTCAATATGTCGATTCTCAACTCTATTCCGTATGGAGGAGCCCAATCTCCAAGATAATAAGTTATAATTTCACCATTGTATGTTTTCACTAGCAACATTAATGAAATAAAGAAAGTAGCTGCCGTTGTAAAAAAAGAGATAAACCAGGACACCTTATGTTTCCTGGTAAGAAAGCAGAACATCGATGCAATTATTGGTATAATAACTTGTAGAATTGGTAATTGCATTAAACTGTTGTTAATACATCGTTAAAGTATTAGTATATATAATACTTTTTGTTTTAATACCTTTATGTTATCTAAAATTTATAATGCAGTAACAAACTTATTAAGGAGAAAAGGTAAACTTATAGGTAGGGATGAAAACGTAAATTCTTACTATGAGTCAAGTAAAGGGAAAAGATGGGTAATATATGGTAATGTTTCTGAGCCCACAACAATTCCTCCAGAATGGCATATATGGCTGCATTATACTAATAATGAAGTACCAGTTAATAATAACAAAAGAAAAACTCCTAATTTAACAGGTACGAAAGGTGCATACTACCCAAATCAAAAGGTGAAAAACTACTATGAAAGCTGGAATCCTAATAATTAAAGATGCGAAGGTCAAATATACTTGAAATAATTGCTGGATCATTTGTATTAATTTTCACTATTTTTCTTGTCTTCTTCGCTATTAATAAGCTATCTTACATAAAGAGAAATTATAAGGATTGCTATAAAATACATGGCCTTTTTACTGATGCTAACGGTGTAGGGGTTGGTGATAGTGTCAAGATCTCTGGTGTAGAAATCGGAAGCATAACTGGTGTATCACTTGACAAAGCTACCTACATAGCACGAATCGATATGTGCATAAGCAGAGACATAAAGTTGCCAATTGATAGCTCAGCTCTAATCGCTAGTAGTGGAGTTGTTGGTAGTAAATTTGTTAATATATTACCTGGTGCAGATCCTAAATTAATTTCACACGGTGGTAAAATAGCGCATACTCAAGCTGAAGCAAATATGGGTGGAATAGTGGATAAAATTATTGGCATGTTTACAAAGTGAGAATAAGAACACATAAGCCAACTTGGCCTATGTACAATTAAGGGATTTTTCTATCAATAGCTTGAAGTTGTTCAGCGTTTGAATTATCAAGATTTCTGCTAGGTTTTACATTCCTAATAATCTCAACAAATGCTTGTACTTTCAGTATAGGAGTGTTTTTTTTACGTACTTAGGGAAGTGTTAAATAAACTGTATCAAACCGAGAAGTAATAATAAAATAGAAACAAAAAATGGAGGTTTGACAATGAGTCAAGCAAACAGAACTACCGGTTTGGTAGACTATAAAGAATTAGAAACAAATATCTTATCGTCTATACGAGAAGGAAGACCATTGACGGAAAGAGATGGTGCATTAACACCGTTTGTAAAAAGGCTACTGGAATCGAGTCTGGAAGGTGAAATAAAAAATCACTTGTCGGCTAAAAGCGAAGAAAATAACCGAAGAAATTGAAGAAATTCAAAGACTTTACGGACAAGTGTAGGTTCATTTGAGTTATTGACACCAAGGGATAGGGAAGGAAGCTTTGAGCCACAAGTAGTCAGAAAAAGGCAAACAACCGAACTTGAAGCAAAGGTTTTAAGTATATGCCAGTGGCATGGTATATAGAGATATAGCGTCGCATGTAGAAAAGATATAAAATATCTGTAGCAGAGATATCAAGTATTACTGATAAATTATTGCCTGTAATCAATGAGTGGCGTAGTCGTCCACTGCAATCAGTGTATCCAATAGTGTTTATGTTTTTTAAGGTCAAAGAAGACAGGCATTGCGTAAGTAAATACATGTAGAATATATTAGCAGAATGAAAGGAAAGAAGTTTTAGGTTTTTATATAGCAGAAAGTGAGGGAGCTAACTTTTGGCTAGGGATGTTAAATGACTTAAAAGAGAAAGGAGTAGAAGATATCCTGATTGTATGTGTAGATGGGCTAAAAGCTTTCCTACAGCAATAAACAGTGTATTTCCTAAAGCAGAAATACAACTATGTATTGTACATCAGATAAGAAATTCACTGAAATATGCATCGAGCAAAGATGTGAAAATTTTCATGAATGATTTGAAAAAAATATACCGTGCTGCAAGTAGAGAAACTGCCGAAAATTATTTGCTTGAGCTAGAGGAAAAATGGTGAGAAAAATATATAGCTCTTCTCATAATAGTGGAGACAGGATAAAATAGAGACTTAGGGTAATAAGAAGGTAAAAGTGCCAGCAGCATACAGTTATGACTTAGGGAAAAAAGCCATGAAGGAGAGAGTAAAACAGCAGTAGCAAAGAGGTTCAAAATCGGTAGAGTGACATTGTACAAATGGGAGAAAAGGCGGAAAGAAACAGGAATCGAAGAAACTGGGAAATAGAGGCTATAATCATAAAATCACCGATTGGAATGCGTTTGTAGAATTTATAAAAAAGCACGGCGGTAAAACACAATCAGAGGTGGCCAAACTCTGGGGCAATATAAGTCGTCAAACGATTCATAGAGCTCTAAAAAAATTTGGATTTACACGCAAAAAAAGATTTATGGAATGTCAGAAACAAAACTTTGTAAAACGTTGTATCTTAAGGATATCTTATTATAGGTAATAACTTAAATTTTATTTTTTACGTTCTAAAAAAATCAAATAAATATGTCCTATACGAGTATGACCAGAATTTTTTTATGTATGAACCTAAAAATATATAGAATAAAATAGAGCTGCAATGTAAATGTTCGTTTTTTGAGTTTGGTATAACTAGGACTTACTGGTGATTGCTATGGGTTCGCAGGATCTGCCTTCTTCAAAGCATGACCTCTCTTCTCAGCGAACTCCGCGCTCAGCCTGTGTGCCTTCAAAGATTTAGGTTTCGACATATCACTCTTCAAACACGAGCACCTAGCAATAGACTCGAATCAACACAAACACGCCACTAGAACAAACGTGGCTTCAAAGACTAAGCGTCAGTTCGTTGTACTGTTAGTACGGCTCGTATACGTTTATTGATAAACACGGCTACCGAAGCGATGTTATCGAACAGTAACACAAATAATTAATAAAGAGATTCTATTGATCACTTATTTCTAAAGTCTGTTTTGCGGTTATACAGCACGCGGCACCGAAATACTAGCGCGGTACACTCACGTCGGGACCGACCAGGGAGATTTCGATTGATATAGACGGAATACGTTGGATGTGTCTGATTATATTTTACAGTTAAAATAACACGGGAAATTTGTTATGTATATACAGTTTAGGAGTGAAGTTGATGCGGACGGAGGCTTGGTATCGTATCAGCTTGAAGTTGGGGACGAGCGCGCATGCGTAGAAGGGTAGCAGCTAAGGGTAACTTTGTATTGTTGCCAGAACCAGACGTTTGGTAAAAAAAATCTGATTTCCTATTATTTTTGCTGCTAATTCGACCCCTATTTTTTATTCTGTAGGGATTAAATTCGCTTGTTATTATTTTGCTCTATTATTCTTCTTGATGGGATGTATAAAGGGTGCTCTGCATGGGGCGATATCGGTAGGGTTATATGTCATCGATTATGTTGTATAATAGGAAACATGAGCAGGGTCAATTTTAGGAGGTCGATAATGTTAGCAAAATATTAATGGGATGGCAACCGACACATGACATCATCATATTGTTCTAATAACTACCCAGGTGTATGTAAGTTCTTAGTAAGTTTAGTATTTTACGATCTAAATGATGCTGACGTGATTAATGTTTTTTTTTTGTTTGGTTCTTTTTCGTAAACCAAAACTTCTTCTATAGCGCATCTTTCTATATAAGTATAGAT
>DVRK01000018.1:0-10531 GCA_018232445.1 Muschampia musta
ATACCTTATAACATACTGTCGTTAGTATTAATGGACATTTAGCTTATAAAAAGTGTAATAAGATGAAAAATATACAGAAATTAATATTGTACATAATAATTTTCATAATCATTACGTACGAAGTCATAATATAATTTAGAGTATACACGTCTTCTTGTGGCATAAGGATAATTCTCTAATTTATCACTGTATTAAAAACGAATTGTACAGAAAAATGTATAATACGTTTTGTTCTAATAATGGATAATTTTGTTCTGTAGTCTTGTAATATTTAGGTCTTATGTAAGACGAAGCCGTATTAAGCCTATTATTTTGTATTTAATTTAATATGTTGTTACACGTTTTTTTGTAATCTTACACAAATTCTTGTCTGTAAACAAAAAATATGTTCGATTAATATAAAATTACCAATAAATTTAATAAACTACGATAATAAAGTTTGTTTTATTTTAAACCATGTTTATCGATCCGAAAAAGATCTATCTATCTAGATCTGATATGACAATAAAATAACTTTGTAAAAATGGGAAAATTATAAATCATATAAATGGAGTATCCACACTCTATTTATATTACTCCGAATTTTCACAAAAGAGTGAACTGACGTCTGCCAGGCTCTTATATCTCTATACATATTATAGACGAACTGCAGTTGCTGGTCGTGCTTAACACAATGCAGGTTGGCTATAGAGAAGGTGGTGTCTACGTAAATAACATCAGGTGCAGCTGAGCCCAGTGGCAAATTCGATTCAGGAGATGCTGAGTTGCCGATATTACACGCCGGTAAGGATGATCAACTTAAGCTTCATATTACTCTAAATGGTGCTAGCATATACAGGATTTACAAATTTACCTACCTAGCTTATAACGCGTTTTCCTGTGTACCCAGGGGTAAACAGGTCGCTGTGCCTCGGCTAGCGGTTATGAGCATATAGGTGTGGGTGATAAGATGTTTTGGACCCGGAGAACAACTAAAGCAGTATAAATTTAGAAATAGAAAGGGCGCCTTAACCACCTTAGTCGCTGCAAACGAACCAGTAACTTGAAATTAAACAAAGTAATAAATCAAAGAAACATTTATTACACTAAAGGTTATTATCTAAGTTTACAACAAGATATTCCTAATAAGTAAATATCTAAACAATCTATGATGTTGAACTTAATACACAAGTTACTATCAAAATCTTAACCTCAAAGAAATCATTAAGTTACTCTATAACTAAACCATAACTTATATTAATTAACAAGGCAACAAAAGGTTTAGTCTATGTATATTATTCCTAAAAACAACTAGGTCTTATTTATTTAAACAAGATTCATAATTCACTTAAAGTAAATAAAGTGACACAAAGATACATAAATACCTGAACATAGAATGTGTGTATTCTATATCATTAAAATAAGATGAGTAATAATTCACTCAAACCAAGAGGGGTGGATGTCCTTCCAAGATTGTGTCTTCAGCTCTGACATGACATCAGCTCAGCCACAACTCCAATACATCCCAAAAGAAAAAATTACTGTGTACGATACAGCATCTTCATATTCCTTGTTCGAAGGATACGAACAACGGAAACTCCAAAAGGTTACAAGGTGAATTTAATCACTTGCCTAACATAAAAAAAAAAACCCTGAAAGACGAGAAACATAATGTCTTTACTACAAACAATAATTACAACACTATTCAATGTATGTATCAAAAGAATTAGAAAACTTACCATGATAACATGGGTTTAAAAACTTTACAACCAAGTCTTCACACTATGAACAAGCACGTGGACAGACATCGGTGCTCAATACAAGAAACTAAAACAAAGACAGGACGCCATTAGCACTAATACACAAACACTGGTATACCAAAATAAAGAAACAAAACACTACTACGTACCCAAACAGCAACGATAAGTGCATCAAAGCAAACATCATCGAGGGATCATAATGGCGTCCCTATCACCAGCTCCAACACACGGCATGAGGTTCCTTTACCAGGACCATCGCCGGAAAAGAAAAGAGGCCCGCACGAGGCTGATCCTGCTTTTTATTTCCTCCTTCAACGCTCCGCCCCACACATTACGTCACACATCACCCCATATATCACGCCATCGTCACGTGCTATACTGGGTTGTCAGCACACACCTTTCTTAACAAAAAAAACGAACGATCCTATCGACTCGATATACCTACATCGATTCCTATACCTATCGACAAAGAATAATTACAACCTAGGAAATAAAGAAACTAAACTAGTCTGACTCCACTACCAAGTCAGAACTAACAATCACTATCAGCATTCACTAATTAAAGTGAAATCCACCTATCCTGAAAACAAACAAAAGAAAATGTTCTACATTCCCAACGAGTACGACCGAATCAGAATCGATACCCTATCGAGTACGTCACTTTCACTTGGAGATAAGTGTTTACCACAAAGGCTTATAAAAATAAATATTATTAATAAACATTCATAATAAAAGTTCTTGAGTGTTATTTTGAATTAATAAAATATAGTAACCATAGATCTCAAAACAGGATTATGTTACCTATGGAACGCAGTCTATTGATCTTGTCATACTCTGTGGAAAAGGCTAGTTAGGTTATCTGTGCTCCACAGCTGATTATCCAATAATTCAAGTTCAAGGTGTTGATCGATAAATGTAAACAAACCGGTATAAAACTTTGTTTTAATTTTGTGATGGAATTTATTATCGAATAATGGTGTTATAATAGTGTTCTAGTGAATAAAATGTTTATTAATAATGATGGAAGTATGCTCCAAATGTAAGTAAAAACGTATGACTCGTAACAACGAAAAATACGGTGTTACAGTACACTCCCCGTTGGAAAAGAGAGTTTGGTCGGTGACGAGCATAACTCTCGCTGCACCCCAAACCAGAAAACGTAGAGATTACAAAAGATCACTACAACCTTAAAACTTAAGAAACTATCCAAAACCTAACTCTATCTAGTAAACTATAATAAAATTTACTAAGACAAACCATAAACACAGAAAGAAGTGTCTCTACCACTAAGAGACCAAAAACAAACACACAGACATTAAAAGAACACTATCCAGATCCAGAGGGATCCTTCTCACGATCTACCAAGTCTTTGATGTGAAAACGTCCTAACGGCTTCCCATCCAATGACTTTAGAGAATAAACTAAATTAGAAATTTTCTTATCTACTACACACCGTTCAAACTTAGGTGCTAGCTTTGAAGAAAAATACTTAGAAGCATTAGACAAAGGAAAACACTTCTTATAAACAATTTGACCTTCCTGGAACACCAGGGGGCGTTTCCTCAAATTATAATATTTAACATTATGAGAATGAGACTTCCTGAGGTGTTCGTGCACTTTGGTGAACACATCTTTTAATTTAGGGAGTCCCGCTAACAAAGGCTTGTCATTAATCTCAACTGATGACCTAGCAATAGGGCTATCAGTATTATACAAAGCACCATCCAAAATTATCTCTCGTCCGTGATTCAAATAATACGCCGATACCTTTGTACTATCATGAACAGCTGTATTCAGGGCACACTGGATCTCTGGAATGTTCTGGTCCCAGTTTCTATGGTCAGAACGCACATAAGAGGCAATGGCACGTACAATATCACGGTTCACTCGCTCCGTTTGGTTGGTCTGTGGATGATATCGGGGATTATAAAAGAGATGAGGGACACCAAATTGCTTAATTAAATCCCTAAACTCCTTAGAAACGAACTGAGGTCCATTATCAGTATAAAGGAACTTACACACTCCATATACTAAAAATACTCGTTGAGAGAGAATTTTCACTATAGCTTTAGAAGTTGCATTTCGCATAGGAAACAATAAAACATATTTCGAAAAATAATCTGAAACAACAAATAAATATTGATTTCTAGAATAAGACGGTGGAAACGGACCTAAGATGTCACACGATATAGCTTCCCACGGATGAGTTACCTGTCGTGGTTCGCCCATGAGTCCAGGTCGAGCTGTGTTTACAGGTTTATAACAACGACATGTCTCACATGCAGCAACATACGCCTTAACATCGCTATATAGAGAAGGCCAAAAATAATGAGAGCTAATTCGCTTGTGCGTCTTTGCGACACCGAAATGACCAGACTCAGGATCATCGTGATACTTTACTAAAATTTCCTGCCGTCTTTCCAAAGGAACCACAATTTTCCACTCAAATTGTGAAGTTAAATTATATTTATTTTTAGTTAAACGAAATAATTTACCATCTGATACAGTGAAGTTAGGATACTTCGCAGGACAACGGGTACAATCCTGTAACAATTTCAAATACCAGGGGTCATTGATCGTTTCACTAGTTACCTGTATAGAGTCCAGTTTAATCCTAGATAAAGTGTCAGGCAAAACATGTTCTTTTCCTTTTCTATGAATGATCTCAAAATCAAACTGACTCAACCTGCAAGCCCACCTATTTAATCTACCTGTTGGGTTTTTAAGATTATAAAACCACTGTAGTGAGGCGTGATCAGTTACTATAAAACACTTCCGTCCTTCGACATAGGCTCGGTACTGCTCTAAAGCATAGATGACAGCTAGTAACTCGCGCTCGGTTGCAGTGTAATTAGTTTCAGGTGCTGACAAAGCACGGCTGCAATAGGCAATAGGATGGTCAACTCCCTCATATTGTTGTGTCAACACACCCCCAATAGCATAAGAAGAAGCATCAGTATGGATGTAAAACGGTTTATCAAATTGGGGACATTTCAGGATTGGTGATGTTATCAATGCCGACTTAAGAAGTGTGAACGACTCCTCCGCTGCGTCACTCCACTCAAACTTAACCTTTTTACTAGTAAGTCTAGATAGAGGCCTAGCCACTTTGGAAAAATCTTTCACAAAACGTCGATACCAACCGGCCATACCCAAAAAACGTTTTACCTCTTTAGCATCAGTCGGAGTCGGAAAGTTCATAATAACTTCCACCTTGGAGGGATCAGTCCGCAAACCATAACTATCCACCACATACCCAAGGTACTTCATTTCCGACCTACAGAAAATAGATTTATCCATGTTAATGGTTAAATTAGCAAATTTCAATTTTTCAAAAACCCGTTTCAAAATATCTATATGTTCCTCAAAAGTACTAGTACATATAACAATATCATCTATATAACAAAAAACCTTGTTATCAAACTCAGCAGCAAAAAGACTGTCCATCAAACGTTGCATGGTGGCAGACGCACCCACCAATCCAAAACACATAACATTATAATGAAATAAACCGCGACCCGGAACAGTGAAAGCAGTCTTCTCCTTCGAAGAAGAAGATAAAGGCACCTGATGGTAAGCTGCACTTAAATCTAAAGAAGACAAATATTTAGCATCCCGTAGATTATCCAAAATGTAATTAATGTAAGGTAATGGATAGGCATCACTCTTTGAAACTGAGTTAAGCTTCCTACTATCTAAACAGAGCCTTACATTCCCATTAGACTTAGGTACCATAGTCACTGGTGAATTCCACGGTGACATAGAGGGTTCCACAATATTTAAATTTAACATGCGGTCTACTTCAGTATTTAATAACTTTAATTTTTCAGGACTAAGTCTATAATATTTTTGTTTGATAGGGGTTGCAGACCCCGTATCAATAACATGTTCCATCAAACTTGTTCTGCCTAAACCTACTTTAGCAGTGTC
Source organism: Muschampia musta (assembly GCA_018232445.1). Classification (NCBI taxonomy): domain Eukaryota; kingdom Metazoa; phylum Arthropoda; class Insecta; order Lepidoptera; family Hesperiidae; genus Muschampia; species Muschampia musta. The sequence goes on from DVRK01000018.1 coordinate 5,670, forward strand.
AATATTACTAAACAATTCTTTAATACTCATAAGTTGAGACAGTTGAGGGGGACTCAAAGAAACCTCACTCCTCAAACCATTCTCCTGAACAGCATTAAGATCATAAAAATCCTTTTCAAAATTATTCACCGGTAGACAGTCCAAGATGTCCTGTCCTATCCCAAAAGATTTCCAAAAGTTAATACCTAAATGCACAGGTAATTTAATATCTGGCTGTATATGAAATTGAATAAGATGAACTTGACCCTTATATTCAACAGGCAAATTCATAAACTCAGAACAAATATATTCCTCACCACTCGCCACAGTAAGAACACGAGGAGACTTAAACTTAAACACAGGAATGTTTAATTTAACAAACAAAGAATGTGCATTGTTCCCAAGAATTGAACAAGATGCACCACAATCCAAAAGGCCATGTACCGTATGTCCTAATATACGTACAGAAAGATATGGTCGGTGATCATTCTTAGGTGGTATGAAATGGGTCTCCCTGCAGGTATCAGAACCCAGGGAGACTGGCCTATTCAGTTTTTTTGGAACCGAACATTTAGGACATTCAGGAGCCTTATAGCCTCGGTGACCACACTTGAAGCATACTATCTCTTTGGACACCTTACACGCACGACTGAGATGGCCACTCTTCCCGCATCGAAAGCACACCCCATTCGGTTTAGATCTTTGTTGGGCCATAGAAGACACCTTATGTAATCGGCCATGTTTCACCGGACCATCATCACACTTAACCGACAAATTAAAATCGGGAGCTAATGAGTCTCTTTGTTTAGGAGGCTCATGAAAACTCTCCATACGATAACGGATCAACTCACACTTCTTTCCTAAATTTAATAATTGATCCACAGAAGTTACATCATTCAAAACTAATTCCCTACTATATTCAGGACGCACATTCCTAAGTATAATATCTAATTTATCTGCATCAGGCAAGGCTACAGAAAGTTGGGACATCATACCCAGCATTATAGACACAAAGAGAGACATAGTTTCATCTTTCCCTTGTGTGCGACTTCTGATTTCTTGTAAAAGTCTGTAGTCATAGTCAGGAGAATCAAAATCGTTTTTTAAAGCTTTGGTTAATTCAGCATAGGTACGGTAACTATCTTTATGCGCTCTATACCAACATAAGGCAGGTCCCGTTACCAATTCTGGAAAACCATTTAATATTTGCTCCTCCGAAATCTCCCTAGCAACCCTAAGTTCTTCTAAACGTGTCAAGAAAGAACGCACACATGATTGACCATTGTACTTTAAATTTAAAGAATTTAAATTAATTTTAGTGTCAGGTTTGCAAATGAAACTACTTATCCTAGTCGGTGCATGTAACCCCTCATCAGAGTCCGAGGATGAAAAATTTGGATCAAGGAAAGCAACATGTTTAATTAAAACATCTTTCAACCTATCTGCATCTCCCCCAAGATCTCCTAATCGTGAAAGTCTAACCAAAAGATAATTACACCTTCCTAACAAACGAACTCTACTAGCTTCCGTCAAAGGTTCTTCCGAAATAGAATTAATAGTCTGAGAAATGTCACTGACCTTAGATGAGAGCAACTTTAATTCCTCCTCACTTGAAGTAGCAGCCAGATCGCCAAAATCCTTCAGACTACCTCTCCGTGCAAGCTTTATAGACAGACGAAGCTTCCTTCTTAATTCCTCTGAACGACTGCCAGATCCACCAGAAACTTTCCTTATACTCAACTCATGAAGTAATTCATCCTTAGTAAGGAAGTCCACATTGCAACCAATATCAGCCATTGCTCTGAATGCAAAAACAAACAACAAAAAGATCAACAGATAAATAAATATTCAAGGTTATTGAATATACCTAAGTGTCAAAATATACATACATAAACATATGTGTAAACTATTAAATATCAAAAGTAAGCATACACATAACTCAAAGAGACTAAGTCAACTATAAGTTAACTCGCAACCACAAAAACAAAAATTTAGAATTTAAACTAAAATTATTTTCCAAGGTACTGGTTCACCAGGCCACACGTTGGGGCCGCCACTCTTTGTAACGCGTTTTCCTGTGTACCCAGGGGTAAACAGGTCGCTGTGCCTCGGCTAGCGGTTATGAGCATATAGGTGTGGGTGATAAGATGTTTTGGACCCGGAGAACAACTAAAGCAGTATAAATTTAGAAATAGAAAGGGCGCCTTAACCACCTTAGTCGCTGCAAACGAACCAGTAACTTGAAATTAAACAAAGTAATAAATCAAAGAAACATTTATTACACTAAAGGTTATTATCTAAGTTTACAACAAGATATTCCTAATAAGTAAATATCTAAACAATCTATGATGTTGAACTTAATACACAAGTTACTATCAAAATCTTAACCTCAAAGAAATCATTAAGTTACTCTATAACTAAACCATAACTTATATTAATTAACAAGGCAACAAAAGGTTTAGTCTATGTATATTATTCCTAAAAACAACTAGGTCTTATTTATTTAAACAAGATTCATAATTCACTTAAAGTAAATAAAGTGACACAAAGATACATAAATACCTGAACATAGAATGTGTGTATTCTATATCATTAAAATAAGATGAGTAATAATTCACTCAAACCAAGAGGGGTGGATGTCCTTCCAAGATTGTGTCTTCAGCTCTGACATGACATCAGCTCAGCCACAACTCCAATACATCCCAAAAGAAAAAATTACTGTGTACGATACAGCATCTTCATATTCCTTGTTCGAAGGATACGAACAACGGAAACTCCAAAAGGTTACAAGGTGAATTTAATCACTTGCCTAACATAAAAAAAAAAACCCTGAAAGACGAGAAACATAATGTCTTTACTACAAACAATAATTACAACACTATTCAATGTATGTATCAAAAGAATTAGAAAACTTACCATGATAACATGGGTTTAAAAACTTTACAACCAAGTCTTCACACTATGAACAAGCACGTGGACAGACATCGGTGCTCAATACAAGAAACTAAAACAAAGACAGGACGCCATTAGCACTAATACACAAACACTGGTATACCAAAATAAAGAAACAAAACACTACTACGTACCCAAACAGCAACGATAAGTGCATCAAAGCAAACATCATCGAGGGATCATAATGGCGTCCCTATCACCAGCTCCAACACACGGCATGAGGTTCCTTTACCAGGACCATCGCCGGAAAAGAAAAGAGGCCCGCACGAGGCTGATCCTGCTTTTTATTTCCTCCTTCAACGCTCCGCCCCACACATTACGTCACACATCACCCCATATATCACGCCATCGTCACGTGCTATACTGGGTTGTCAGCACACACCTTTCTTAACAAAAAAAACGAACGATCCTATCGACTCGATATACCTACATCGATTCCTATACCTATCGACAAAGAATAATTACAACCTAGGAAATAAAGAAACTAAACTAGTCTGACTCCACTACCAAGTCAGAACTAACAATCACTATCAGCATTCACTAATTAAAGTGAAATCCACCTATCCTGAAAACAAACAAAAGAAAATGTTCTACATTCCCAACGAGTACGACCGAATCAGAATCGATACCCTATCGAGTACGTCACTTTCACTTGGAGATAAGTGTTTACCACAAAGGCTTATAAAAATAAATATTATTAATAAACATTCATAATAAAAGTTCTTGAGTGTTATTTTGAATTAATAAAATATAGTAACCATAGATCTCAAAACAGGATTATGTTACCTATGGAACGCAGTCTATTGATCTTGTCATACTCTGTGGAAAAGGCTAGTTAGGTTATCTGTGCTCCACAGCTGATTATCCAATAATTCAAGTTCAAGGTGTTGATCGATAAATGTAAACAAACCGGTATAAAACTTTGTTTTAATTTTGTGATGGAATTTATTATCGAATAATGGTGTTATAATAGTGTTCTAGTGAATAAAATGTTTATTAATAATGATGGAAGTATGCTCCAAATGTAAGTAAAAACGTATGACTCGTAACAACGAAAAATACGGTGTTACAACCCTAATATCCAAGGATAATTATAAATTAACACAATATATATAAAAAAGCGTTTTTAAATTTTAAACTTAGAACTATTTTTTCCTTAAATATTTATATTTGCGCTTCTCTCATCATCTAATTTTATATTGATACTAGTTTCCACCCGCAGTTTGTTGGCAGAAATTTTTACGACCTACTTGATACTTGTCGTAATACTTATATGAATAACACAGATAATCTAAACTATAGTAAAATGAATAACTTTATACCACAGTCAGTTACGGTTATGTAATTATTTTGGACTCTATTTATAACAGCTTCATAACCAAATTACAAAAAAAATATTAATTAATTATTAATAATAGAAATATATTTTATAGACTATCAACTGATTTCTAAGTAGATACAATTCTGTACAATAACAAATCGAGAAAAATGACATCAGCTCATTCTCTCATCATTCAATACTTTCATTTGATTCTTTCTATTTTGTCTCATTTATAATCTGTCTATCCGATTATTTGAAACATTCATTTCGGATTCAGTTATAGTTTCTTATTGATTATTTTTTTGGATATCCGATAGCTGTTGTTTGTAGTGTGTAGTGAGTAGTGTTGTTATTCGGATTAGGTATGTATTTAGTGTTTTGTAGTATGTTTGTACTATACAGTTATATACTACGATAATACATATATTTATATTTAATTTAAACGCTCATAAACCGGAAGACTAAGTACATAAATACATACGTAGTAATGGCCAGGGGATAAAAATTCTTGAGAGAGCCGGACACTTCTTTTACTTTACTCTGAATACCGTTTTTAAACTACCGTCATGTGTCCAGGCATAACAAACGCGAGGACATTGACTGCGCGCAC
>DVRK01000019.1:0-10514 GCA_018232445.1 Muschampia musta
CACGTGTGACCTCAGATAGGACTTTTATCCTATTTGAAGTTAGATGTCTATGGGTTGTAGTGACCACTTAACATCAGGTGGCCTTCATGCTCGTTTGCTACTCATAACAATAAAAAATGATGAGCGGGGTTCCCGGTAACTACAGTGCTAAGATAAGAAGAATGCGTTTTTTAGCGGTAAACAGACGTCTTTTTGCATGGCATAAGGCATATTTTTCAACGAAATGTAATTAACGACATAATCTTTCGACAGTCGCGGGTAGTCGCGAAAAATACACGCGAATTTAGTGTGCTTACAGTTTTTATAAGAAATTAATTAGTAAACTGTTATATTTTTATCCTTAAATGAGTTAAGTGTTTTAAAACTTACCTGCGCCCACTCTCTATCAATTTTCGTCACTAAACTTACACTACCACTGCAGCTAGTATAGTCATCATACTCATCATGGACATGCAACTTATAAACAATGTGGAAGAGTTGGAGAAGCTGTTTGCATCCCGAATGTGTGAATATGAAGAGAAGCTTCAAAAAGTTACAGCCACAACAAGTATAACACATCCAGACATATCCTCTTTATCTCGTGACTACATGGAATTTAAAACATTTGTTTGGCAGGCCTTATCTAGAATCAAAAGTCAGATGGATTTGCTGACACAGTGTTATGACAGGCACGAAACTTTTATGCGGAGGAAAGTACTTTTGCTGCATGGACTTCCTGAAATTCATAATGAGAAGTTACATGAGACAGTTTACCAGGTAATATCCAGCCAAATGAAGATGACCGATATACCCATGGACGCGTTGAAAGTCTGCCATCGTCTCGGATCTGCCCAGGGTAAAAACCGACCCATTTTAGTGCGATTCCATGACTTCGAACAACGTCAGGCAGTATGGGAGGCTAAAACTGTACTCAAAGGCTCTGGTATAACAATTTCAGAATTTTTAACTCAGACAAGACATAAGGTGTTTATGGCTGCACGAAAACATTTTAGCATAACGCGCTCGTGGACGGCGGAAGGCAAAATAGTGGTGCTGCTCTCTAATAATCGTAGAAGGAAAGTAGAGACTATGCATGATCTCCAGTTACTGATATCGCAATTCCCACAAAATTCCACTGATGTTTGCGTTAATTCCAGCCAGCCTACAGATTTCGCGTCATCGAAAAGATTGGACACAAGGCACAACACTAACAATGTCTCCAAGAAGTCACGAAAACTTTAACTTAGCACTAATGCTTTGTTTTGTTTGCGTTTCAAACAACTACATTATTTTGTCGAGTTATACTATAATATTTAGGCTGTTCTGTCGGTATAACTTAATATTTCCGAATGTATACACTATTATAGGGTAATCGCGGATAGCCGAATAATCTGTTTTGAGTTTGAGGTTAATTTTTGCTTGTCCAATGGTCGGTGACTTATCGTGACTTTGACAATAAGTACAGTATAATATAATTTGATGTGACAACTGACATTGACAGCAGTCATCAACGTTCCGTTTCATCGAAGTAGAAGTTAATGAACTTATTAGTTTTATGTCACTTGTGCCTAATGCTGATATTTTTGGTGCTGATATGTCTTATTATGTTTTGTTATACATGTACCTATATTGTTTTGTTTTTATTTTTCTTTTCTGCATTAATCAATGTAATGTGTGTCTTTTTGTATATTTGTTTTCTGTAATCAACGTGTAAGTCTCTTCCTGCAAACGTTTATGAGTGGGGTGGGTAAGTATGTGAAGAACTTGATTACACGCTTAGTTAAATAAATATATATATTTAGTATTTTAGTTGATATATTTATTTTGTTTTATATTGTTATTTATTAGATACTGCACATATAAAATGATGGATGATTTAATTGATCTTGAAGATAGCTTTTTTACTTGTTCCTCTTCTTCATGCAGTTTCGAATCTGCAGATAGTAGTTCCTTAAATGGTCTAACTCTGCATGATCAGATCTCCACAATCTTCTCTGCCTTCTCTAGAAATCTTAACATCGCCCATATTAATGCCCAAAGTATTCCTGCACATTATTCTGATCTTCTAGCATCTTTTAGTAGTGATACTCTCGATGCGTTGCTTGTTTCCGAATCTTTCCTTAAACCCTCCCTTCTTTCAACCCAGTTCACAATACCAGGATTTATTCTTATTCGTAATGATAGGACAGGTAAGGGCTGTGGAGGTGTTGCAATTTATTTACGTGCTGACATTCCTCATAAGATTGTCAAATTATCTCCCTCTGCATACACTGAAGCAGCAGAATTTCTGTTTCTGGAAATTACTATTAATTGCCATAAAGTCCTGCTTGGTGTTTTGTACAGCCCCAATTTAACTGTGGATTATTTTGCAACACTTGACAGTATCTTATGCGATTTATGTCCCATATATAAACATGTTATCCTTATGGGTGACTTTAATACTTGTCTCTTGAAAAATGATAGTCGTGCTCTTAAATTAAAATCCATAACATCTTCCTTTAACCTATACATTTTGCCTCTTTCTCCAACGCATCATTTCCCTAATTCTTCTCCATCCCTTCTAGACCTCATGATAGTATCATCTGCTGAAAATGTTGATACGTTTGGGCAACTTCCTTCATCATTCTCTTATCATGATCTCATTTACCTTTCCTATCGTTTGCGTTCTCCTAAGCCTAAGCATCATTATCGCTTTCTCCGTGGTTTTAAAGGTATGAACCTGGAAGCATTACTTTGTGATGTTAATGGTATTGACTGGTCTGAGTTACTATCGAACCCTGACGTTGATGTCAAAGTTAACATTTTTAATAATAAAATTTTAGATATTTATAATATTCATGCTCCCATAAAACGCGTCCGAGTAAAACATGTTCCAGCACCCTGGCTAACCACAGTTATTAAGGATTTAATGGCTAAAAGGGATAAAGCTAAGAGAAAATATAATCGATGCCCGTCTGAAAGGAATCTCATGTATTTTAAAAGTTTACGTAATCGCTGCAGTCGTTTGTGTAGGGATGCCAAAAGACGCTACTTCCATGATTCTCTCGTCAATCGTAACTCCACTGAGGTCTGGAGATTTTTAAAGTCCGTTGGGATAGGTAAATCTTCCACTGCTATTAGTAATGATATTGATCCAAACGAATTAAATAAGCATTTTTCATTACCTCCAATAAGTTTGGATCCATTGATAAAGTCAAGAACTTTGGAGACTTTATCTAATATACCAAAACCCTCTCACCCTTCTTTTGTCCTCGTGGAGATTACTGAAGATGACGTTAAAAAATCTATTCAATCTATCACTTCGACTGCGGTCGGAAATGACAATTTGTGCTCAAAGATGCTCTCCTATATTCTACCAAGTATTCTTTCAATTATTACTCATATTTTTAACTCTTCTCTATCAACTGGGACTTTTCCATCACAATGGAAGTTTGCTAATGTTATTCCATTACCGAAAGTATCCAACCCAAGTCTTTTCTCACAATTTCGGCCAATATCTATTTTACCCTTTCTTTCTAAAGTATTAGAGCACATTGTCCACAAGCAATTCTCCTCTTTTCTTTTTAAATATTCTTTACTTAATTCTTATCAGTCTGGTTTCCGACCCGGTCATAGCACTGTAACTGCACTGCTAAATGTCACAGAAGATATTCGCTTAGCGATTGAAAACAAATGTCTTACGGTGCTTGTTCTTTTGGACTTTAGCAGTGCTTTTACTTCAGTAGACTTCGATATCCTACTTGGAATACTTACCTCTATCAACGTCTCACCGTCTACCGTTGCGTGGTTTTCTTCTTATCTTCGAGGTCGCAAGCAGCGCATTCACCACGGAGAGGTTCTCTCTGATTGGTGTGATCTCGCTGCTGGCGTACCTCAGGGTGGCGTTCTTTCTCCTCTACTCTTCTCTGTCTTTATAAACTTAATTTCGAATGTTATTTCTTCCAGCTTCCATCTCTATGCAGACGATTTGCAGCTGTATCGGCATTTTATGGCATCTGATGCTTGTGGCGCAATAAGTTATATCAATGATGACCTTAACCGCATCAATGAGTGGGCTAAAAACTTTGGCATCCTTATAAACCCTGTTAAGTCGCAGGCAATTATAATTGGCAGTAGGTATATGCGGAAAATGCTCAACATTTCGATGCTACCTCCTATAACCTTGGACAACGTAACGATTCCTTACAGTGAAACAGTCAAAAATCTCGGCATATATATTGACTGTAACTTATCATGGAATACTCAGGTCAAGGAAGTCAGTCGAAAGGTGCACTACACGCTGCACTCTTTAAAATGTCTCCAGGGTTTCTTACCTTTGAAAACTAGGATTTCTCTTTCTCAGTCTCTCGTTCTACCTATCCTAGACTATGCTGATGTATGCTACTTGGATGCTACAGAGGAGCTCTTAGATAAACTTGAGCGCTTGCAGAATCTTTGTATTAGATTTATTTTTGGTTTACGTAAATATGATCGCATTTCTCATTTTCGCAAGGATCTCAAGTGGCTCCCAATCCGTTTTCGCAGGAATACTAGGATTTTATGTCTTCTTTTTAAAATATTAAAATCTCCAACTTCCCCAATGTATCTGCAGAATCGTTTCAGCTGGACGCGTCCATCTGTGGCGCCCTGCAGAACACATCTCCGATCCCTGTTACGATTTCCACCTCATAAAACTTCATCCTACTCAGACTCTTTTTCAGTTCAGGCAGTTAGACTATGGAACTCGCTTCCGCCTTCCATACGTGCTTCTAAAACTTATACTACATTCAAAAAAAAGGTTAAAAATCACTATCTCTCACTTTTGTAATTTTTATATGTGCATTATACTACTTTAATACAGGATACCTTTTTGTTTAATTTTTACTTAACCTTATATCACAATGATTTTTCTGTATGTAATGTACACTTGTGTTATTTGTCAATTTTTGTATATATATTAATATATATTAGTATATTTATATATGCATGTATGTATGTATGTATGTGTATGCGCTGATAGTCTTCGTTATTAACGTAGTTGTAACACGTTGAAATTATATCAAAAAATTCGTGGCAAGTACAAATATGAAGGATATGAAAGTTAGGTGTAGGTACTCACGCGACCGCCGTTGTATGATTTTCTTCCTTTTTGCACGTAATAATTGAGGGGCCCACTCAACACACATTCAATTGTCCACAATAAGGGTTTTGGAGAAAGTTCTTCACCAGTAATCACACCTTACACCACAGTTAACACTGTATTAAGGAGACAAATATGCAGCAATGCGTCCGCGCTTCATCCCCGATCGCGTTGACATTATTACTTCAAATTAGAACAGCGGTAGCCGTTTTATAGCGCTTGACCAATCAGCGCGCGGTTTAGGAGCAGGGTTTATGGAAAGGATTAATGCACTTGCCACATTTAAAAATTACGAGAAAAATATATAATTGGCGTAAACATGCCCCCCGCTCTTGAGAGGACTAAAGTCCTTTCAACCTAAAGGCGCACACATAAAATTAATGGTCACCCCGATTCGATCTCGTATATTGAATATGAGGAATCAGAGTACTTCCAAGACACTTAATATTTAATTGAGTACCGCTATTAAAGACAGCTATCTAAATTAATGTAATGAAAACTTATAAGTATTAAACTATTATAAATGCTATTTAGCAATCATACTAACTAAACTAGAGCTATGAAATGGACTGTATTTTATTATAATATTATTGAGTTGGTAAAGGATAAATCTTAACTACGGGTCTACGGTAGACGCCAGTTTTGGTTCGGACATCCACTACCCTTACTACATTATCCTTACCAGGAAAGGTGCGTTCGATCACTCCAATGGGCCAATTTAACGGAGCACTGTTGTCAGATTCAAGCAAAACAACAGTTCCAGTTTGGATAGAAGTATTAGACTTCGTCCACTTGCTACGCACTTGAAGAGTGTTAAGATACTCTAACTTCCACCTTTTCCAAAACGATTGGACAATTTGATCGACTGCACGTTTCCGAGAAAGAAGGTTAGTATTTTCTTGAGATAGATCCTCAGACGGGAGTGACTTAAGAGGTGTCATAACAAGAAAATGTGTAGGATGTTGACTATCAAATCCCATGGGTGCGTTACTTAAACGACCTCCTACCCGTAGTATACCTTCGTGATCAAGAAAAGCATTGAGCTTAAGAAAAGCGGGTGGTAAAGTTTTACCTGATTTAGCCTTAACAATTTCATCAAAGAAATAAACGTTTTGTAAGCTTTTAATTATTATAGTTTCTGCATACTCAAGATGAGATATATGAAATTTTAAAGGTAATTTTTTAATGAAACGTAGGACATAAATTACTATTCGGAGTAATTTGTTCCATGAAGAAACTCTAGATGAGAGTTCATAAAAAACTTGTGAAGAGCGAGGCGATTCAGTTGTCGTCATAACTTTCACCTTAGCTTCAGGAATTTCTCCTGTCACGCTGTCATCATAATCTAGCGGCCATTCAGAACGAGGCCTATAAATAAACTTAGGTCCGTTAAACCATAAAGGATGCACAATTAGTTGAGCTGGCGTGAGTCCTCTGCTAAGGCAGTCAGATGGGTTTTCTTTTCCGGAAATATGAAAAAAGCGATTTGGATCAAGATTTTCTTGAATTTGAGAGACCCTATTAGCGACGAACGTCTGCCAACGGTTTGGCGTCGAACGGATCCATGCCAAAGCTATTTTGCTATCAGTGAACGCATAGACAGAGTTAGCCGGTAGAGAGTAAGTATCCACTACCATTCTAGCTAACTTCGCCGAAATTAAATTCGCACAAAGTTCTAAACGAGCGAGTGTCACGACCGTCTTCGATGGCGCCACACGTGATTTTGCACATACTAAGTTAACAAGAGTATGATTGAGAGAAGGAAAATACACATGCACGTACACCATACCACCGTAGGCTACCTCCGAAGCGTCTCCAAAGGCCAATATGGATATCTCGCACTCTTCGTTTACCCCAATGTGTCGCGGGATCCTAATATTTTCCAATAATGGTAGCTCGGATTCAAAAGTTTGCCATAATTTAATAATAGGCAGGGGAGGGGTCTCATCCCAATCCACCTTTTCATTCCAGAGTGATTTTACAATTAATTTGGCCAGCAGTGTAACAGGCGCAATGAATCCTAATAAATCCCATAATCGCGCGATAACGGAAAGAATATTACGTTTTGTACACTGGCGTGGACTAGAATTAACGCTAAACACGAATACATCTTCGGCCGGTAGCCAATGAAGGCCCAATATTTTTAATTGATCTCCTGGACTAAATTCAACGGCGTCAGATACGCGATGGTCAGCAGGAATACTAGCCATAACTTCGGAAGAGTTACTCGAGAATTTGACAAGATCGAACCCTCCACACGCAAATAATTTTATGAGTTGCTCGGATAGCGCTATGCCATTTTCCACCGACATACAACTCGTGGCCAAATCATCCATGTAGATGTCCCGTGTAGCTATTTGAGCAGCAATCGGGAACCTATCACTTTCGTCTTTAGCTAGCTGACGAATCGTGCGTACTGCTAAATAAGGCGAACAACACATACCGAATGTTACTCGGGTCATTTCAAAGACCTGTATTTGATCATTAGGATCAAAGCGATACAATATTCTTTGAAACTTCCAATCATCGTTATTCATTAAAATGCGCAAATACATTTGACGTATATCAGCGCTTATTGCTATAGGCAGCAATCTAAATCTTAATAATATTTTACACAAATCATTTTGTAGATTCGGTCCGGTGTGTAATAAGTCATTCAAAGACAAATTTTGGTTCGTGGTCGGATTACTGGCATCTAAAACCACTCGTAGGCGGGTAGTGCTTTTATCCTCCCTTATAACTGCATGGTGCGGTATTACATAATGTGGTTCAAAATAATTAATGTCATTGACAGGCCTTAAATAATCCTTCTGTAAATACTCCTGAAATACATTGTCGTATTCTTTCTTAAGTGAAGGATTGGCTAATAATTTTCGCTCTAATGATAAATACCTACGAGTCGCGGAACTCATGGAATCACCTAAGGCGGACGCGTCCCTTTTAAAAGGTAATGAAACTACGTAACGGCCCTGGTCATCACGACGCGTGGTTTCCATATAATGCATTTCGCATTCTTTTTCTTCGCGCGAGAGTGAAGTATGTATAGTTGGTACCTCCTCTAGTTCAAAAAATTTAGACACTCTGTCATTTATCGACTCGTCTAAAGTATAAAACATGCGAACTATATCAAACGCCGGTTTTATCACAGGCGCTTGGCCTATAATAATATAGCCTAACTGCGTATTAACCGCTACAGGTTCCCCGGGCGCGCGAGAAACAGTATCAGGTCGCAATATGCGCGCGAAAAAATCAGCACCTAAAATAAGGTCGACGGGGGCGGGCTTGTTGAACCTAGCATCCGCTAACGGCAAATTAGTCAAGTAGTCAAGTTGGACGGTATCAATCTCAGTAACCGGCAATTTATCCGTAATGCTATTAATTACTAGCGGCTGTATTGTGAAGTCCACATTATCATTATGGCGAGACCTAAACGTTAAACACGTCACTCCGTCGATCGGATTAGTGACGTCACCAACTCCGGAAACGTATTTACTCGCAGTGGGAAATACTGATAATTTTAACCGTCTACAACAATCAGTTGTAATGAAGTCGCGCTGAGAGGCGCTATCGACTATACCTCGGACGACATTTGTATTACCCATGTCGTCAATAACATGGCACTGAACCGTCCCTAACAGAATTGAAGTCGCTGTACCTACGCCACGAAACATATCGGTCTTGACGGCCGCATCGCATTTTATACCTACGGCGCATAAAGTAACCGGGCGATCCGTGTTGCACCTTTCATTCACGGCGGCAGCGACGCGCGTATTGGTCGGATTTGTAACGCACTCATTAGGAGATGAGTCACCCGAGCGTATTGAATGTTTAACCGATTTAACATCATTATTAAAATGAAGTAAACTAAAATGGCTACGGGAACATACATTGCATCTACTTGTTGATTTGCAATCAAGTAGCGTATGTTTATCACTTAAACAATTCACACATAATTTGTAACGCTTAACACAAGCATAACGATTATGAGGAGACATTGACAGGAATACTGGACACTGGGCCAATTTAATGTGGTCCGATTTGCCACAGCATACACATTTACCGTGTTCCTGTATGTTTATAAACGATTTAACGTTATTATTATAGTTGGGTTTGCTATTAGAGCGTGACCCCGTGCACTTGACTGACGACTGCATGGCATTTAAATCCATATTTTTGCGGGATTGAAGCCCCGACTTCGTATTTGTCAAATTATGTGCACGTTGCAGTAGGTGGGCGTGATTACGGATGAAACTAACAAATTCATTACAAGTAGGCATTTCATTATCCTTTTTATCTTTTATAGACATTTCAAAGGACTTGACTGTCTCTAAATTAAGTTTTTTACAAGCGATATGAATAAAAAACAAATCGTGCAACGATTCAATTTTCATTTGATTTAAAGCAGATGTAATTGATGAAAACTTATCGATAAATTCTTCTAAACTCGTCGGCGAATTCGAGTCGACCGGCGCAAGATTAAGTATTTTATCAAAATAAGAAGTTATTTGTATACGTTTGTCATTGTATTTATTTACTAAAGCCTTCCAAAGTACGTGATAGTTATCACCTGATGGTATTACACCCTGGCATATTAACTGAGCTTGCCCCGTTAATTTACTTATCAAATATCGCATTTTTTCACTATCTGTCAATTCAGAATTTTCGTGTATAGTTGTCCGAAATGTTTCATAAAAAATTGGCCAGTTATCATAATTACCGTCGAAACTACATAGTTCTAATTTAGGTAGCATGACATTTATCTGACTAACCGGTTTCCTTTCAGACGAAGATTCTGAAATATTATTAGTTAGCTGTCTTATTTTGTATTTAATTTTAGAGTAAAGCTGTTCAAATGCTATTAATGAATTATAATAGGAAGGGGTGCCCATAGATTCGGGTAATGAAACTTCATAATTACAGCGTTCTTCCAAAGACTCGACATATTTTAAATGTATAGAATCAATGGTAAAACTATTCGCTAAAAATGACTCGATGCTTTGAGGATCATTATAATTTATTGTTTTAATTGAATCGTAAATAGATTGTACGTGTTGAAAGTAGGCAGATATTTTATTCTGTATTCTATTTAGCTCTTTTACGCTATCAGGGACAATAGGGTCCTGTTTAGGCATTGTTTATTTTCAATCGAACTATCGCGGTACTCAATACTTATTGGAAGCTAAGCCAGCCGATAATTATTATGACTGAGAAATAATACGCCTTAGCGCGAAAGCAAAATGGCGGTTGCGCCGCGCAGCGACGTACCTAACTAACACCGATATTTGTAATAATTAAATACGTTAAAAACGAAGAAAGACCTCCGTCTCGAAGTGACCAAAAATAATTATGTATGCGCTGATAGTCTTCGCTTTTAACGTAATAGTAACACGTTGAAATTATATCAAAAAATTCGTGG
>DVRK01000020.1:0-10496 GCA_018232445.1 Muschampia musta
TGGCAACATGCCTTCGGCATATCATGCCAATTACAAAACGGGGAAACTCAGGGAATAAAAAATTTGAGGAAAATTTTGAAAAAAAGTTAATTAGGTGAGTAGACAACATAGAAAATACATACAACGAATAAATAAAAACCAAAACTACTACTAAATATATACATTAATGAAAACAGTACGTAAAATTCATTAAATACTATATTGTAATATTATTTTTAGAAATAAAAGAAGAAATACATTTATATATACTTACATTATTGCCATACAATAAACAAGAAATAGAAGATGGGAATGGAACTTTAAGTGACAAAAGAGATTCAAAAAAGGAGGAATGATCATATACAGGACAGGAGAAGAAAATATGATTTAAATCGCTTATCTCAGCGCCGCAAACACAGTTACAATTATCAACCAAGTGCAGTCTTGCTAGATGGTTGGGAGTACATGTATGACCTAATCGCATTCTAGTAAGAATGCTCGTTGTTTTTTTTGTGAGTTTAATTTTAGAAAACCAAGGCTTATCTGGAATCACAGGTTGAATTTCTGAAAAAAATTTCCCTTTAAGTTGACTGCTCAAAGACCATAAATTGAACCAAGATTTCTTTAAATGTAACAAAGGAAGAGGTTTTAAATCTGGACAAAAAATTTTATAGGGAAAACGATCTCCACAAACTACAGCCTCATTTGCTAAAATATCAGCTTTTTGGTTACCTTTTATACCACTGTGACCAGGAATCCAACAAAACCAAACAGAATAATTTTTAATAGAGCATAAGTGAACTAGGTGCTTTATTTGATACACTATTGGATGGAACGGAGAGCTACTGAATGAAAATTTTGCAAGGGCCTGAAGAGCACTTAAGGAATCTGTTAAAATTACACATTTACTGAGTTTCATAAGTAAAATATACTCAACCGCCTTTAAAATTCCCATACATTCACCTGTAAAAATCGATGATTCTGGAGGGAGTTTTACTTTCTGAACAATGTTGTATTGTTGGTGATAAATTCCTACTCCAACACGGTCAACTTTTTCTGTACTGTGCTTCGAAGCATCGGTGTAAATTTGATGGAAGTCAGACCACTTTTCGTTAACAATATAATTAAGTTTAGTATTAGCATTTGGATCTTTTTTCTGTATTCCTAGATCTAATATTATATTAATAGGTTGAGAAATTGCTTCATAACTATATTCAAATAAAGGAAGAGTTGAAGATCTATGAACAACAGAGGTAAGAGATAAGTATTTCTGATAACTTATTATAAGACATGATGGAGACTTATGAGACCAATATGAAGAAGTATTGACCAATTCAAAGAGAGATTTGAGTCTAGGTAGTAAAGGATGATTTGAAAATTGCAACGTACGAAAGAAATATCGATCGCACAGCATTTGTCGACGCAAGTGAAGAGGAGGTTCGCAACATTCCACCTGCAAAGCATTTATAGGACTTGATTTCATAGCACCTGTAATAATTCGCAAAGCCTTAGACTGAATGTTATCCAGTTTTTTAAGCGCCATTTTATTGCATGGTTCCAGTAAAAACACTGCATAATCAAGAACACTTCTTACTAAAGAGTCATATAATAGCTTTAGAGATAGAGGATGGGCGCCCCACCATACACCAGAGAGACATCTAAGAATGTTTAAAAGTCTTTCACATTTGTTTGCAAGGTATTCACAATGCAGATCTCCTGATAATTTAGAATCAAGAAAAACTCCTAAAAACTTTACATTTGTACTAGGGGGTATTAAGGTTCTATCATAAAATAAATATATGGGTGGAGGAGATCGCATACGAGAAAATAAAACTATTGAACTTTTAGGGATGGATAATTGAAGACCATTTTCATCTAACCAGGTTTTTAGAAAATTTAGTGATGTAGATACAGACGAGCTTGCTTCATTAACATTTTTACTAACGGAGTATAATAGTAAATCATCTGCATATTGAAGAACCTCAACTGTACCATTTAAAGATGATTTTAAATCGTAGGTGTAAATATTGTATAATATCGGACTTAAAACGGAACCTTGCGGCAAGCCTTTAAAAACTGTTCTGGATAATTTTTCAGAGTTGTCAATAGATAAAACGATATATCTTTCTGATATCATTTTTATGATAAATGAAATAAATTTAATAGGAACATTTAAATCACTCAATTTTTTAGATAAAACAACAGGTAAAACATTATCATAAGCTCCATTAATGTCTAAGAAAGCAGAAACAACAGATTCGTTATTCGAAAAAGCTAACCGAATATCTGATATAAAAATACTTATATTATCAAGGGTGGATTTTCCTTTTCTAAAGCCAAACTGAGAGTCACAAAGCAGTCCATTACTTTCTAAGTGCCATTCTAAGCGGTTCTTTATTAGGTGTTCAATAATTTTAATGACGACTGAAGAAAGAGCAATAGGTCGATAAGCATTAACATCTGACGGATTTTTAGAAGGTTTCAATACAGGAATTATTTCTTGTGTCTTCCATGAGGGTGGAATATAGCCTATATCTAAAAGAGAATTTATTATATCCAAATAAGAAATTAAAGTCGAATCAGATAGATGTTTAATGAAGGAATATGAGATGTTATCTAATCCTGGACTGGAATCATTAAGTGTAGTTAAAATACCCTTCAATTCTGACATAGTAAACGGGGAATCAAGAGTTTTCACTGATTTGGGACTAGGCATTGTAAAAAGAAGTTCAATTCTTTGCGGAACGAACGCTGGAGCTAAGTTATCAAGAAATTTGTTTCCTAAAGAAGAAGAAAGAAGTTTTCGTGATGAAGGGTGAAAGGAAGATCTAAATCGCCTAATATTTTGCCAAACTAAAGATGGTGATGAATCTGGAGATAATGAAGAACAAAATTTTGTCCAACCATCTTGCTTTTTCTTTTTGAATAAGGTTTTAGCGTGATTTATAGCAGATATCAATTGAACAAAATTTCTTTCATTCATATTTTCATTATATAACTTTTCTGCTAACTTTCGTTGTTCAATAGCTTTTCTACAGTCTGAATCCCACCAAGGAGGGGAAGGAATATTTGTTTTGCCACTATGTTTCAGAGGAAAAACAGTATCAGCCACTTCTATTATTGATTTAGCAAATAGTTCAGCATTATACATAGCATCATGGTTTTGTTGAATACTTAAGTAAAATTTAAATTTCTCGTCAACTTGCGTGCTGTATTTTTTCCATGTATCGTTTGATACTTTGGAAATATTATATTTGAAGCGGTTTGAAGTTTTAAATTGAATTTTATCTTTAAACGGGAATGTAATCAATATAGGAAAATGGTCACTTCCAAAGGTAGATGAAAGGACCGACCAGCATAAAGTGGATGACAAAATAGGAGAGCAGATTGATAGGTCAATTACACTTCGACTCTCATGTGGACCTGTTCGACGAGTAGATACACCAGTGTTCAATACGCATAAGTTATTTAAATCAATAATATCTAATAAACGTTCACCGAAAGAATTAGAACTAGTGCTGCCCCAAGCTTGATGTTGGCAATTAAAATCTCCCATGATTAAAACTGGTTTGGGAACACTTAAAAATATGTCATTGATTTCTTGTAAAATTACAGAATTAGGCCGTGGAATATACAAAGATATGAAACAAATATTATTTACAGAAACAGCAACAATAGAAAAGTTACCACTGTGTGCTGGGATAGGAATCGAAGAAAAAGGGAAATTGTTTTTTATTAAGATGGCAACACCACCATATCCGTCAGATCGATCTTCTCGAATAACACTATAACCTGAAATTTTAAGATTTATATCTGGCCTAAGCCAGGTTTCAGAAAGAGAAAATAAAAAGGGGTTATATTTATTAATTAAGAAGCATAGCTCACTTTTTTTATTGGTCAAACTGCGACAGTTCCACTGGAGAACTTTGGACAGTTGAACCTGATCCATTATTATTGATGTTTAAGATTTGAGAAATTACGTTTAAAGCAGCGTTGGACGGTAAATGTATATTAAAATGTGACAAAGTGCTTATAAGAGCACTTGTCACGTCGGAAACTAAAGTATTTATTTCTTGTGAAGTTTTTTCATTTAGATTAGAATTTAATACAGTGCCATTTGTTTCAGAGAAATTTGGATTTTTTGTGAGATTATTATGGGCTTCACGATCATAGCTTTTTCCTAATTTTACAGGCGATCGAGGTTTCACCGAAATCGTCTTTGTATAAGATGTATTGAGAACATTTTTATTATGTAACTGACTGGGACTAAGAACTGAATCTATTGGAAGTAAATTGTGAGAAGAGGAACTTAAAACATTAGCATACGATTTAGATACAGGAGGATGTAGTTTTAAGGCTTCTAAATAAGATATACTCTTTTGAGACATGGTTAGTTTTATTTCTCTTTGCCTATTAAATTCAGGACAAGACTTATCAGTTGCAAAGTGACTGCCATTACACATAAGGCATGATGCATTATTTTTCTCGACCGAGCAAGAATCAGCAGAATGATCACTACCACATCTGAAACATCTAGGCTTAGATCTGCACTGCATCCTAGTATGGCCATATCTACAACAATTGTAGCATTGAATAGTTGGATAAATGTATGTCTCCACAGGTAAAGAATTATAACAAATAAATACTCGCTTTGGCAAAACCTGGCCATCAAATGTAAAAACTACAGACTGTGTAGGTTTCCACACCGGAGATCCATCTACAATAATTTTGTAATTTATTCTTCTAAGTTTAAGAATTCCACCACAGCCTAGTGGCAGTTTAACATTTTCTAAAATTTCGTCCAGAGACCACTCCGCTGGAATGCCTCTTACTATACCTAACCTAGTTACATTAAAAGAGGGAATAAACGCTTTAAAATTATTTACAAGAAGAGATTCATTATTCAGAAAGGCATTGGCATCAAAATGATTGTCAAACGCAAGGGTGATACGGTTCCTACCTATCCTTTTGAGACTGCCGTCAAGTATATTTTGGATGTTACTTTTCTTTAAAAATTTTCCGAAAGTCAAGGGATGAAGAGTAGTGGAGTCATCTAAATTATTTTGAATTCTTTGTATGTGCACAACATATGGAGATGAATCAGATTCAATGTAGAGTTTCCTACTAATTTGTACTGGCTCTGTGATTACCATTTTATTTGAATCAGTGTTTTCAGGCTGAGTAGAGATAAAAGAATTATTTTCAGACAAATGAGTAATGGAAGGCTTATCTACAATTTCTATGCATTGGCAACCAATATCAGGTTGATTACCTAAATGTTTCCTCCTTTTTTTGTCACAGTTCGAACAAACTTTTTTAATATTACGCTTGCGTTTTGATTGAGTTACAAACCCATCAGTTTCATTTTGAACAGAAGAAGATTCATCAATATCGCAATATTCTAATGTGATAAAATTCGAAGCCTGGGGGACGGTGCCCCCAGGGTCCGGCGGATCACTCATTACTTAATGCTATTTATATTTACATAAAAACTTACCGAATATCCCAAAATACACTAAAACTAAATAATTACAACTAAATGAAATAAATATTTACAGAATATTACTCAGCTAATTAAGAATTTACAAAATTACAAAACTGGAACCAAGAAAAATACGACCGCCCTTTTTTAGAGTTTTTTTTTTTTTCTTTAATGGCGATGGCGCATGGACGCTCAGCCAATGACGAGTAAAGCGGGGAAACGAAAACTTATTCATAAAAAAGACGAAAGGAAAGGAATAAAAAAAGGAAGATCAGGAAAGTAGGTATTTAAAAATACAAAACACATAAAATACATAAATAATACTAAAATAAAACTAAATTTTTATATCATTTTTCCTAATGAATGCTGCAAGAATTTTATAAATATTAGGGTCTAGTGTAGAAAGGAGGCTGGATACACAGGATGGGAATGGTATTTTAATATCAAGTAACTGTTTTATAAAGGAGGAACGATCATATAAATTACATGCAAAAAATATATGGTTTAGGTTATGAACTCCATTTTGACAATCACATTCAGAATTATTAATAATGCCCAACCTAGCAAGATGTTCTTTTGTACACAGATGGCCTACACGCATTCGAATGAGGATTGATGTAATCGGCTTATTAAACTTTTGTATATAAAACCAAGGCTTAACTGGAACAGTAGGTTGTATGTGGTAATAAAATTTACCTTTAACTTTAGAGGATGATTGCCAAAATTCATTCCATGAATCTTGGAGATAAATTTTGATAAAGAAATTAAATCCTGAGGGTAATTTACATAAGGAAAAAGGTCACCACACGTCACTGCTTCATTAGCTAATTGATCAGCTTTTTCATTTCCTTTGATTCCACTATGACTAGGCAACCAAACAAATACTACATTACATTTATTTAAAAAACATTCATGAAGTTTATATTTAATATCAAAAATTATTGGAAGTTGAGATTTTATTTTAAAAGGAAATTTGGATATTGCTTGTAGGGAACTTTTGGAATCAGTAAAAATAATGGTATTTTTAAGTTTCATAATTAGAATGTATTTAAGTGCCTTAAGGATACCGTAACATTCGCCAGTATACACTGAAGTTTCAGGAGGAAATTTTATTTTTTGTACAATATTAAACTGACGATGGTAAACCCCTATTCCTACATGTCCATTCTTTGAGTGCTTAGACGCATCGGAATAAATATGATGCCAACCCTGCCAGTTATTATTTATAATTGTGTTAAACTTAATATTACAATCAAGATCATTTCCTGTAAGATCGAATTCACTCACATTTGTATGCACTAACAAAGACTCAAAACAATTATTATAAATAGGTAAAGAGTTGCATGAGTAAGTGGGTGCCTTGATCGATTTATACTTATCAAAGCTTTTGCAAAGACACGGCATGGATTTATGGGTCCAGTAAGAAGAATTTCTTTCCATGGATAATAAATAAATTTTTGTTAAAAGTGGGTGATTAGAGAATTGCAGGCAGCGACTGTAAAATCTGTCTGATAAATACTGCCGCCTTAAATGCAGAGGAGGGTCCCCGCATTCAATCTGCAATGTATTAATAGCAGTAGATTTCATTGCACCTGAAATTATCTTCAGGGCATTGGATTGCACCCGGTCTAATTTTATTAATGCTGCTCTGCTACATGGTTCTAATAGAAAGGATCCATAATCAATAACACTTCTTATTAATGCATTGTAAATCAGTTTCATAGTAAAGGGGTGAGCACCCCACCATACACCTGATAAACATTTTAAAATATTAAGGTTTCTTTCACATTTATTTGCTATGTACTGACAATGTGGAATACCCGAAAGTTTAGAATCTAAGATTACTCCTAAGAACTTAACTTCATTTTTTAATGGAATATTGCAATTATCATATTTAATATTAATTAATGGAGGTTTTCTCATCCTAGAAAATAAAACTACTGTACTTTTTGGAACTGAAATTTCTAAACCGTTATTGTTTAACCAGTCCCTAAGACGATTAAGTGAAGAGTTTAAAAAGTCACATGCTTTGTTTAAAGAAGGCTCAAAAACATACAACAACAAATCGTCAGCATACTGAAGAACTTTAACAGAATTATTAAAAGATACGTAATTATGTAAATCATATGTATAGATATTATATAATATGGGACTCAACACCGAACCTTGTGGAAGTCCTTTCCATACCGATCGCGTAATTGTTTGGCCTTTATGATTTAATTTAATTGTTCTTTCAGATAACATACTTATAATGAAGTTAACTATTATGGATGGCACATTGAGCTTAATTAGTTTACATTTTAATATGGGAATAAGTACGTTATCGTATGCAGAATTTATATCCATGAATGCAGCTATGACACTTTCATTTTTACTAAACGCTAGACGTATATCTGTAAATAAAATGCTGATGTTGTCTAGTGTCCCTTTTCCTCTTCTAAATCCATACTGACTATCAGACAATAGCTTATTACTTTCAACAAACCACTCTAGTCTATTTTTAACTAAATGTTCTGCGATTTTTACTATAGTAGTGGAGAGAGCAATAGGGCGATAAGATGTAACAGCTGTTAACGGTTTATTTGGTTTTAAAATTGGTATGATAATTTGAGATTTCCATGAGGACGGGATGTGGCCACTGACCATAACAGAGTTAATGAGAGATAGGTAATAGTTAAGAAGATTTTCACTGTTGTTTGACAAAAAGGAATATGGTACTCCGTCTTCACCTGGTGCAGAATCTTTTAAATTGGTTAGTACATTTTTTAACTCTGAAAAAGTGAAGGGAGAATTCAAAAAGGTTTGTTCATTTTCTCCTATGTGTACAGAAATGTGTAATGGAATGAAATTGTTTTCAGGAACAAATGGCGGTGCTAATTTATCTATGAATTCGTTTGCCACTGTGTCTGATATTGTAGGTTTAGAAGTTGATATAAATGCAGATCGAAATCTCTTAATACCCAGACGAGAGAAGGTCGAACATCGGGGCATAATGAAGCGCAAAATTTGTGCCAGCCTTCTTGTTTTTTTTGTTTTAGAATTGTCTTTGTTTTCTGAGCTACTTGACAGTAAGTGTCAAAGTTTTCAGATGTCATTGAACCACAATAATCTTTTTCAGCTTGTTTCCTTCTTTGTACTGCTTTAGTACAGTCTTCATCCCACCAAGGCGGCGAAGGAATTCTGTCTGACCTGCATGATTTAATAGGGAATGTTTCATTTGCAGCTTCTATGATAATGTTTGCCAATGCGTCAGCGCAGACTGGTTCGTGTCCCATAGAAATGTTGGGCAGTTGCGTCATTCTTTTTTCAATATTTGATTTAAACATGCTCCCGTTTGGATTGTTAAGCTTATATTTTAAGCGGTAAGATCTGTTAGGAATTTGTGGTTTAGAGCAAGGAAAAGAAATTAATATAGGTATATGGTCACTACCAAATGTAGAAGAAAGAGGTTGCCATGACAGAATAGAAGCTAGATTAGGAGTACATATGGATAGATCTGGAACACTAAAACCTTCGCCAGGCTTAGTTCTTCGAGTAGGGACACCGTTATTAAGAAGACAAAGATTATGTGAATCGAGTAGTTCTTGTAAAGTTTCCCCATAACAAGAAGATTTTGAGCTGCCCCAAGCAACATTTTGACAGTTTAAGTCACCTAATAATAGGAATGGCTTAGGCAAACTACTAAACAGAATATTCAATTCTGATAAAATTGCTGAAGATGGTTTAGAAATATATACAGAAATTACATATACATTATTTACATAGGTTACGATAGCACATATGTCCTCACTGAGTAAAGGTAAGGAAATATGTTTAAAAGAAAAGGTATTCTTTATGAGTATGGCAACACCACCATACCCATCCATCAAACCTATCTTGTCTGAGACATGAATAACCAGATATTCTAAAAGAATAACCTGGTTTCAGCCATGTCTCAGAAAGTGTTATAATAAAAGGTTTATATTTATTGATAATGTAAATTAAATCACTTTTATTGCTAACTATACTGCGGCAATTCCATTGGACTATCTTTAACGACTTGTCCATCTTGGGTTTCCGCATTATTAAGTTTACTAGTAATAAAGGCAGCGTTGTCCGGTTTTATGATGTTTAACTTTGTTAATGTACTAACTAATTCGTTTATAATATATTTAATAGAAATGTTCTCATTAACAGTTTGTGAAATGGCAGACCCATTAGGTGCGGAAAAAGTGGGATTATAATCTTTAGTAAGTGTATTATGTTCCGTTTGATCATAACCACCTGATTGCTTGTATGGAGCACGTGGTTTTAAAAATACTGTTTTTTTGAAGGATTTGCTTGTATTTGGCTGTGATAAAGGTACAGTATTAGGTTTAGAAACTAATACTTCAGAATATGATCTAGATATGGGAGGGTGTAGTTTGTTAGCTTCTAGGTATGACATACAACTCTGTGCCATTGTTAATTTAATCCTTTTTTGTCTTTCAAATTCTGGGCAGTCCTTGCTTATGGCATAGTGACACCCAGAACATGAACAACAAAAAGCTTCAATTTCATCAACTGTACATGTATCTGCAGTATGTCCCTGACCACATTTATAACATTTGGGTTTAGAACGACAATACACTTTGGTATGTCCATATTTGCAGCAGTTGTAACACTGTATAGTTGGATATATATATAATTCCACATTTAATGCATTATAGCACATGAATATCCTTTTAGGCAGAACCTGGCCATCAAATGTAAGAACAACTGATTGAGATGGCTTCCAGACAGGTGACCCATCTACTATAACTTTATAATTAAGCCTACAAACTTTTATAATCTCTCCGCAACCAATAGGAACAGATATATTTGACTGCACTTCCTCTATTGACCATTCTGAAGGAACGCCTCTTACTAGACCAACTCTAGATACATTGAAAGAGGGTATGAATGCTTTCAAGTTATTTTTTTCTAAAAGAGGACTCTGTACAAAATTATTTGCATCTTCATAGTGAGTGAATGCCATGCTTAATCTGTTGCGACCTATTCTTTTGAGACTTCCATT
>DVRK01000023.1:0-10196 GCA_018232445.1 Muschampia musta
CTTAGCTGAAATTTCAGGCAAACACATTAATCAATCCAATAAACTATACACTGATACGTGTATACAAGTTTTTCTGCTACAGAGGAACTTCGCACACAATGCTTATGTATCGCTTATGTGCTGATCTTTTGTTGTGTCGC
The DNA here is from genome assembly GCA_018232445.1 of Muschampia musta. Classification (NCBI taxonomy): domain Eukaryota; kingdom Metazoa; phylum Arthropoda; class Insecta; order Lepidoptera; family Hesperiidae; genus Muschampia; species Muschampia musta. Next base: position 141 of record DVRK01000023.1, read on the forward strand.
TTACAGGAAATTCGTAATCTGCTTCCTAAATATGCCAGTGGCATCATGTCTTTAGATTGTGACTATCACACCTTCTTCTAATTTAACTGATTGAATTTAGTGTGTAGCAAATATATATACCGTATAATTAATACATAAAAAAGGGGATGGCATAGATACTTCCCTCGTTTCACTCAATAATTAATCACACTTTAGTTAGCATGTATGTAAGTACCTATCTAAAATTTAAAATAAATTCAATATTATAGTAGTGTATTTTTTATTTTATTTTCATTTAATTCTTAAATGTTATGAGCAATACTATAGACAAGGGTTTTAGTAAACGTAGTAGCGTAAAAGTTTTATCGTTTATTTACGTATTTCTTTAATCACTTGCTTTGAAATATTAAGTAGGAAGTTCCTGGTGTATCCGCCTACATACATATTTTTCTGTTTACGGGTAAACCTATAACACAGTAATTGCCGGGATTCATCGTTTAGGCTTCAATTTCTTAGAAAATGTTGTCAATATAAACAAACAATCGTATCTCGTATCTCCTCTCCAGTCGCAGCTCTGCTGGAAGAAATTTCTTTAAAACTAAGCAGATCATTGTACAAATATTTTTGTTATCCATTTTATAATTAAGTTTTCCGTTTACAAAACCATTAAATAAAAAAATAAAAATTCGATTAACTGTATAAGCTCCAAAACCACTTATAAGCAAAACCCCGTGATAGTTCTTGAATTTTAAAGATCCGTTTCACGATTGTGTACCATTCACTCAATGTCACTATTCTGTAATATTGAACAGATATGAGTGAGAGAATGTTGTTATCTAAATGAGAGTGATGTTATCAATTCAAAACAAGTTTCTAGTGGAATTCAATGCACAATGGTCTCATCCGTATCGGATCTATTCGTTGGAGTAAAGAAAGTAACAGTCGAATATAAGAGTTTAAAATGACGCGCAAACACAACGGATGATGAGAAAGATTGAATCCGGTTACGTAAATATTTTTTTAATCTTGTCAATATCATTTCGTAACTGCAATGTTCGTTCTGTTACGAGTCTCGGGTTTTAAGGCTTTTTAAAAAAAGATTTATTTAATGTTGGGCGCGACCGTCTGGATTGGAGGTTGGAAGGAGACTGATTGGACTGGAGTGATGATCTAACTGGTCATGAGGAAATGCTGATGATACAGGAATAGGTCAGCAGAAAGCCTTACATTAGCCATCCGTAACATCTCCCCGGGGTAGACTAAACATCGGGTTTTCGATGTTTAGGAGAAGAAGAAGAAGAAGATGAAGGGAGAAGATGATGGAGTGTCTATACTCTCGTTCTAATGCTGGGTGAAGGAACATCTATGGACTTAGGATGACATTCGTCGGTTTTACTTTGAGTGATAGTTTCGGAAGCTGTATTTAATTGAATGGTAACTTCCGGGGGTGATTCTACTCGGACAGATGAAGGGAAACTGGGGAAGCTTATGGGAAAACGGCCACGTGATTTAATTAACAAATAAAGTTTTACAATAAGAAAAATAAACATTACACTAATTATTATTATTAAGGTTACAGAATAATGGGTCTCGTATTCAATTATGGGGTGTTGATTTAAGATTTTATTAGCTTCTGATGATATTGATGTAAGTTTTGTTTTTGTTTCTAATGTGAAGGTATCAAGGTCGATGTTGGTTAATTGAACAGGAGGCTCATTGTTCGTCTTAAATTTAAAGTTATCTAAGGTACAACAAGAATCGTTAATGATATTAAAATCTGAAATTGTTACAGTTACATTAATTACAAAGTTATTAAATTTTGGGATTAATTTAGTTGTCTTACAATATGCTATACAGTTAATTGGTATATTCACAATTCCCGTGCCTAAAATATTTAACTCAACAATATTTTTGTTAGGGCACTCTATATACAGTTTATTATTTTTCGATTGTACAAATATCCAATTGTTATTATTAATAGGTTTCCATAAGTCTATGTTCCCATATAAAAATTCGGTTTTACATTGTTTAGGTAGAGTATTGATAATATTAGACATAATTTCAGTTTCGCAGCTAGGGTTGGCATTTGCGGGAAACACTGTCATGATATTGCAGATATACTCGTCCCGATTTATCACTTTGCATTCCTTTAATGAATTTAAATTGCAATATTCTGTTTTGTCCTTGGTCATTGCTATATATTTACTGCTAGGAATTATGAAGCTAAATGTATCTGGTTTCTTACTTTTATGCGGCATCGGTAATGCTAAACTATGAAACAAATTATATTCCTTAGGGGAAACTAGCGGAATCCTTAATATAAACATTATTTTATTCTTAAAACTATAACTAATAACACTAGATATATTCGTTAAAACATGAATTTCGCTTAAGGCTAGGTTTACAGGAAGCTTAAGGTCTGCAGGTAGGTATCTATAGTTATCGACAAGTTCTTCGTATAGTTGCGTGGGACGTAAGATTGACGGATGTAAAATGTTTTGGCTACTAAGTATTATTGCATTCGTTATGTCTTGCAGCTGGAAAGATAGGGTGAGCATGGCTGCTTCAAGACTATTGAGGATAGAATTAATGTTACTTTTTATGTTTAAAATATTAGACATATCTGTTAAATTCTTTACAGTAAGGGAAAACTTGTCGATAGCCTCATTAAGGCTGGCTTCGTTAATTTGTATTTTGCGTAAAGTATTATTAAATTCTGTTAATGTCGAGACCGTTACTAAAATATTTTCTTTAATTAAGGAGGCCAGTCTTTTTTCATTATTTTGGATATTCTGAATAGCATTATCATATTTAACTGCATCATTTTCATCTAATGTACCAAATATTGTTTTAGCCAGGGTGCCTACGCCACCTATCCACGCTCCGCGCTTATACCTAGTACTTAATAAATGGTCAATAGAGGAATATTCTGAAACCATATCATTATATCTAATCGTGAGTGGTTCAAGAACATTAGTACATTCCAAATTATTAAAAGTTTCTAACTGTAGTTGATTACAAAAATGACGTGTCGTACCCAAAACAGAATTGATATTTCGGATATGTGGTTCAATATAAGAGATGTCTAACGCAGTTACAATATCCAAATGACTAAGGCTTATTTTAAGTTCGCCAACTGGGTCAAAGTATATACCAGGGCTTGAGTTGATTTGGTGTACATATTGTTGACCTTGGCCTTGAGCCAGTATGCTGTAAATAGAGAGACATCGCAATTAGCCATTAAACTGATTACTAATTCTACTCTATAATATGGATACTACACTATTTAACTTACCTAAAGATTAGTATGGTTAAAATAAGATATATATTTTAATCTAAGATATTAACTTATAATAAAATTATTTATTTTATCCTAAACTAGAAGGTTCTTCATGGACATTCGCAGGTTTGACTTCATCGTAATGATGCCTAACATGTCGTCTGTTTATAAGTAAGGATAGCGTATGGTTACCGTGTACCTTGACCACCTTGTACGGACCTTTCCAGACGGGAGATAAGGCCTTGCGTAACCTGAGATGATTTTTCAACATAACATAATCGCCAACCTTGTATTTAGCTGGGCGAGAATGAGAATCATAATAATTTTTTGATCTTAGCTTAGAGTTTTGAATAAACTCTAAAGCTTTATCCCTCGCATGTTTCATGCGATGCTGAAGCATTTTGACATACTCAGGATAGGTAACAGTAGTGTTGTCATTATAAACAGAGTCCGGAATACAAGGTTTATGCCCAAACAATAGTTCGTATGGAGAATAATGAGTAGTTGAATGAATTGATGTATTATATGCTAACATAGCGGTATATACGTAACGCGGCCAGTTGTCTTGGTTTTCGTTGACGTATGTTTTCAGGTATTCTTTAAGCGTAGAATGTGACCTTTCTAATGCTCCTTGAGTTTGCGGGTGATATGGAGCAGACCAAAGTTGTTTAATTTTAAGGAAGTCACATGTTTTCTTGAACAAATCTGCTGTAAAATTTGTACCTTGATCGGTAAGTATGTGTTTAGGTATGCCAAAAAGGGAAATAAAATGGACGAGGCATTCACTTGATTCCTCGGCTGTATTACTTCTAAGAGGATATGCTAACGAATATTTTGTTAAGTCATCCTGCATTGTCAGGATGAATCTTAGCTTGGCTGTGCCAGCTTCAGGAAGAGGACCTACAATATCGATGGATAACCTTTCGAATGGCGCCGTAGAAGTAGAGGTTATAACCATCGGGGCTCTATTTATTCTACGTAAGGCTTTATTCGTTTGACACGGCTGACATTTTTTAACATAGTTTTCAACGTCGCTGCGCATGTTTTTCCAATAAAATCGTTCTTTGATGCGGTTAAACATCCTTAAGGATCCTAGATGACCTGCGATAGGAATATCATGATTCTCCTTGAGTATCTTTGGGATTTCGCTTAGTGAGGGATATATTATATTATTATGGTAAATATGGACAGTTATATTTGTTCCGTCGAATAAGTATCCTAACATATTATATATTTTGACAAAGGAATGTTTGTCAAAAGGGTTTTTAAAATCAGATACGCTGATGTCATTTATTGTAGAATAATGCATTATTATTAGATCGCGAGTAAACTTTAAGGATTTAAATATATCTGGATATGAATAGCTGTCGAAGTGATGTACTTTTGTAAATAAGAAAAGATAGTGTTTATTTTCGATTGTAAGAGGTAACGCGGTATGCAAGTGTCTTTCTAATTTCAGGAATTCATCGCGATTAGGATTTGGACAGTTCTCAATTACTTCTTGCACGTAGGGCATAGATTCGTCCATATCTATAGAGGTAGGTATTATAATTATACTCTGCGGGCTTTTAAGTAAGCTTTCATTATGTTCTATAATGGAAGTATTATATGATTTTGCAGGTGACCTAAGAAATCTATTATAGGTGTCATTTGATGAGGAGGGGCCTTCAGGCGGAGAAGATGATTCAAGACTGGGAGGAGCACGTAAAAGTAAGTTATCATCTAGTAAAGGTAAGTTATCATCGGGTAAAGGTAAGTTTTCATCGAGTAAAGGTAAGTTCTCATCAGGTAAAGGTAAGTTTACATCGAGTAAAGGTAAGTTCTCATCGGGTAAAGGTAAGTTTACATCGAGTAAAGGTAAGTTCTCATCGGGTAAAGGTAAGTTTTTATCGCGTAAAGGTAAGTTTTTATCGCGTAAAGGTAAGTTTTTATCGCGTAAAGGTAAGTTTTTATCGGGTAAAGGTAAGTTTTCTACGCGTAAGGGTAAGTTTTCATCGCGTAAAGGTAAGTATTCATCTAGTGAAGGTAAGATTTCATCGAGTGAAGGTAAGTTTTCAGGTGCTAAAGGAGTTGCGGGATTTAATTGAGTAGGTAAAGGTAAGTTTTTAGATGTAGAAGGCGCTTCCGGATCTGGGTAAGTAGATGCAGGTAGAGTTTTAGGATTTTGATAACTGGTTGAAGGTAGGGGATCGGATTCAGCTTCAACAGGTAATTTGTCAGCGGCTGAAGAAAGATAGTCCATCACATCTTTTTCTATTTCTGGGTTAAGAGGATCAGAGTTAGCAGACGGTGGAGATACTAGTAGGCTTTGTAAGTCACTAATTATATCTTCAAATGTTCCTAAATTTTGTTGCACCTGCGGTGGAGATTCATCAGCGGAACGGGTATTAGCTTTTGAATTATTTTCAGGGTATATGGGATGCACAGGATACCGGGAAAGAGCATCTGCAGCAGAGTTCAACTTGCCCTTGCGGTACACGATTTCGTAGTCAAACTCTTCCAGCTTTAGACGCCATCGTTGGAGTTTGCTACTTGGATCTTTGTGGTTGAATAACCATTTTAATGGCCTGTGGTCGGTGATTATCAGGAATTTATGTCCATAAAGGTAAGGGCGAAATGTTTTGCATCCAAATAAAATAGCTAGAAGTTCTTTTTCTGTTGTACTGTAGTTAATTTCACTCTTGTTAAGAGTCCGCGATGCAAAAGCAACGGGTTGGTCTTTGCCTACAGGACCTTGTGAGAGAACAGCACCTACGGCATAATTTGAGGCATCACAGGTAAGTATAAAAGGTTGGGAGAAATTAGGATATATGAGTAAAGGAGCAGTAGTTAGTTTATGTTTTAATGTATCAAATGCAAGTTGTTGTTCATTTCCCCAGAGGAACGGTGTATCCTTTTTCAATAAAGTGGTAAGAGGTTTTGCAATCTTTGAGAAGTCGGATAAGAAGCGGCGATAGTATGAAACTAATCCCAGGAATGATTTTATATCTTTGGGAGATTTAGGAATGGGAAAAGCCATAACGGCTTTGATTTTTTCAGGATTGGGTTTTACTCCTTGCTCTGTGATCAAATGACCGAGATAACCTACTTCACGTCTCAAAAACTCGCATTTGTCGGGCTGCAATTTGAGGTTGAATTGTCGTAATCTCTTAAATATCTTATCTAATTTTTCAATGTGGGATTTAAGATCATAAGAATAAATTACAATATCATCCAGATATACATAGCAGTGTATGCCTTGTAGCCCTGACAATACCGTATTCATAAGCCGTTGAAATGTGGCTGGGGCGTTCTTGAGTCCAAAAGGCATCCTTTTAAATTGAAAGTGGCCTTCGGGAACGCTAAAAGCTGTTTTTTCGGCGTCTTTAGGGTCTACTTCGATCTGGTGAAATCCGGATGCTAAGTCTAGGGTACTAAAATATTTGCTATTGCCTAATTGGTCTAGTATCTCGGTAATTTGTGGGATTGGATATGATTCACCAATTGTGATGTCATTTAGTTTTCTGTAGTCTATGACTACCCGCCATTTCTTTTCTCCTGATGCATCTAACTTTTTAGGGACGACCCAAATTGGAGAAGACCAAGGCGAAAGGGATGGTTCTATTATATCCTGGTTTAGCATTTTCTTTATTTGGGTTTCTACTTCCGTCTTATGGCATTGAGGAAATCTGTAGGATTTTGTATGGACTGGGATATCAGTTTTGGTTTTGATTTCATGCTTTAATGCGGTAGTATGAGTTAAATTTTCTCCTGAAAGATGGAAGATATCTGAAAAGTCACCACATAGCTGTAACAGGGCTTCTCGCTCTTCTTCATTAAGATGTGAGATACGTAATTGATTAAGAACTTCCTTTGTGCGAGTATAACTGTCACCTTTGATATTAGTAAAATTAATACTGCTAGGTAATTTGATAAGGTCATTGAACTCGGGAGGATCCAACGGGGTAAGTTTTAAATTTAGATTAGATTTAAGAGTTATTGGTTCTTCAGAAGTATTTATTACAGATATATTTATTCTATTATTAGTTTTCACACGGACTAAAGAGTTCGCGATTATCAAAGAGTTCGAGAGTTTTTGATCAAGAATCATTCCTTCTGAAATTTCCGGATTTAGTACAGAACATTCAACAATCATTTCAGTTCTAGGGGGTATTATATATGCTGGATCGTGAAAATACAATTTAAGAGACGAATTTCCCACATACAGTAGGTTCTTATTGTAATCAATATTACAGCTATGCGCGTTCAACATATCGGAGCCAATAATGCCATCATAAGGTAAGTGAATTTTATCTATAACGTGAAATTGATGAGATATAGTATTTTTAGAGAGTTCTAATTTTAATTGGAAGTGACCTCGAGTAGCAAGGCATTCTTCGGATGAGTCGATACCTTTTAATTGTATGGGTTCCTTTTTTAATTTAGGTTGTGTCATCATACACGAATATTTTAGCAAGCTAACAGACGATCCTGAATCAACTAATAAAGAGATTGGGATGTCAGATATAGAAGATTTAACAAGGACATGTGGTAAGAGCATCTTTGCTGGATTATTTGTTATTTCAAAAATATTTGATGTAATCGATTTCGGCGCATCAACTTCTTGTGATTTCTGCGCGGATACACTAGATTTTGGCAGGTCAACGTTTTTATGTTGCTGCACGGATACAGTGGATTTTGGCAGAACGTTTTCATGTTGCTGCACGGATACAGTGGATTTTGGCAGAACGTTTTCATGTTGCTGCACGGATACAGTGGGTTTTGGCAGAACAACGTTTTTATGTTGCTGCACGGATACAGTGGGTTTTGGCAGAACAACGTTTTTATGTTGCTGCACGGATACAGGACTATCATGTAGCGATGCCTGTGATATTTGTCTAATACGGTTTCCATGTAACGGAACCGATTTAGATTTTGACGTGCCGGTTTTTGGATAACGAAGTCCCGCACGGCACGGGGACGAGACAGTTATTAGTTTTTTGTAACATCGTCTACTGTATCGTAACCTTCTTCTACTTCATCTGTATACTCGGATTCATTATTGGGGATTTCAGAGACGAAATGGACATTTTGAGGAGACCTTAAACTTTGGCCTTGATTAAAGTTTTTAAAACGGTTGTTATTAAATTCGCGTTTACGACATTGTTCTAAAGTGTGTCCGGGAGCCTTGCAATACCTACAAAATAATGATTTGGGTTCATTTGCTGCCTGTTGACGGTATAAATTTGGCTTACCGTGGGACTGGTTAGGTCGAGGAAAAGACTGTTGGCCTTGACTGCGACGCGTAAATTGGGCATTCGGCTTGGAAAAATTAAACTGTTCCTGACTTAAATTGGTTTTCTTATATAGGGATTGTTGAATTTTTTCTTCGGATATAGCTACGTTTATGGCTTCGTTCAAAGTTTTTGCAGATTTACATCTAACTATATTGGAAATTCGGGGTACTAATCCCATTTGAAAATGATGGAGAGCTAGTTCCTCCATGGCTGCGGTTCGGCCAATCATTTCACGGCTTTTGTGGCCGTGTGAAATAGATATTTCTGTCAACAATTGCGATAAACAAGTCTCAATTCTTAGAGCATACTGACTAACTGGTTCATTAGGTCTCTGTTTACACTCTTGTAATTCTGTCAATAAATGAGCATAATGTTTCCTTTCACTAAATTGTGTTTTAAGGAATTCTTTAAGTTGTTGCCAATTTGTGAATTCTTTTATAGAGCAAGCGGTCTCCGCTTTGCCCTGCATCTGACAGAGTATATATTTAAACAAAATATCTTTTTGAGAATCCGAGGCTAATTCATAAGCATTGTTGCAATTTACTAAAAATGAATTTAGTGTTTCTCTACAGCCGTCATATGGTTTAATAAATTTTAATAAAATTGTTAAATCTAATTCGGCCTTAGGTACAGTCATTTTCTTTTTGGCAAAAGATCTAGTAGTAGGTCCAGAGGGAGGAGGACAGTGGCTATCGTCTTCTGTGTCTGTAACGGCTATTTCAGGTTTTTCAAATTTTGGACTTTGTGACCTGCTTTCAGTCATTTTTATATCAAATACACAATTGACACAAATGTAAAAGTAATACCTACAATTATAATAAAATTACACAACAAAAGACACAATAAAATACACAATAACAGACACAATAACACAGCTTAGGATTAAATTTTATATATGTAACCAATTGATTAGAATTTATTTAAAGTTTAATACAAAGTTAAATGCAATGACCAAGACAAATGTTTAGAATTACTTACTGGAATGCAGCTAAAGCGATAAGAATTATCATGACGATTCTCGCAGTAGTAGGAACAGGATGTACGGTGCAAAGTTGCTACGTAGTTGAAGCGTCGTGTCGTCGTATCACGAAGCTCGTTACGTCGATAGATGTTACAGCTTGTAGAATGTAGATAATGCGTGTAGATAATGCGAATGTAGAAATGCGTGTAGATGTAATTTTCTTTGTTTTTACGTTAAGTTTTACACCGCCTATGGCACGAGCAGTGCGTAGCGGTCGGCTTTTCAGGAACTTTCACAGGCACTTTTCTCTTTCACAAGAATTTGGCACAAAACACTTTCACAAAGATTTGGTGCAAAAACACTTTCACACACTGGATTTAGGAAAAACAATAAATTTGGCACTTTTATAGACGCACTCGCGTGAACTTTGAAAAGAGACGTACCGGGGACTCTTTTTTGAATCCCTTATCGCTGCCACCAAAATGTTACGAGTCTCGGGTTTTAAGGCTTTTTAAAAAAAGATTTATTTAATGTTGGGCGCGACCGTCTGGATTGGAGGT